>QQSS02175976.1:0-14981 GCA_003687565.2 Craspedacusta sowerbii | reverse complement strand
TAAATTTCATTTGTTCTTGCATTTATTAAAGTTGTGTCTTATATGTTTTCTGTTTGTTCATAGCCTGAAGATGACAAAAAATTTTGTCGAAAGCTCGTAAAAAATGAGGATTTTTATTGAAGTCAATATATATATATATATATATATATATGTATGTATGTAAGGTAAAATTTTCTTCTGCGCCTTGAGAGGGTGGCAGCAGAAAGCTTTCTAATTGCTTGATTCAAGGCACATCTGTCAGCATTTTTTGATATCACATAGTTCCATCGTATGTGATGCAAACCTCGCGTATGCATTATGTGGAATCAGAAAAAATTTCAAATGTTTGAAATCCTAAGCTAAGTCTTCAGAATCAGCATCTAAAGGATTGCCAGCTATGCAAAGTGTTAATGGCAACATAGGACCCTGATCTTGTTCGCTTTCTAATTCTGCATTAGAATAATATGCTGCCGAGACTAAGAATACAAAGTACAAGTACAGTAAGGTGGTCTTCATATTCGAAAAAAGCCCAACAAGAATTTTTCTTATCGCTTAAAGATAGAAAGCCATAAAATTAAGCGCTTGAAATCAGTAGACCTTTCGGCTAGCAAAAGCGTTCGTTAAGTGCACTACATATATCATTTATTTCGGGTGTAACAATCGGAAATACGATTAGCCTCAACCGCAATGTTAGTCTCAGAAATGAGGCTTAAATTAACCCTCATAGGCATCAACTAACATCGCAGATTCTGTTAGACGGACACCGTGTCCTCCTTTTCTTTATCTTTCAGATATACTGTCGGCTGCAGATAAACCTAGTATGTAGGTTTAAACACTCATTATGTGTTAAAGTTTGATTGGAGTCCCTACCCCAAGATGACGCTTACAGAGAATGCCTGTCTAAATCAGGGCTACACACAGGTCGGGGTCCTTTACGCGGGCATTGTGCACATGTATCAGGCGACGATGGATTTGGGAAGTATATTCCTCTCGCCATGTCGAAAAGGTTCCCCGCGCTTTGAAAAAGGAAAGGTTTCCCCGCGCTGAGGCATTTTCTGTATCAAGCGCAGCGAAAGTCTACGGCCCGTCAAATGCATATTTCAGGCCTTCTCGGAAATGTGTTATCAATAGCCTATTGAATATGTGGAAGTTTGCAAAATACTCGAGAAGCATACAACAAACACCGATTCAAGCCTGGTTTGCAAGTAAAACAATAGCTAACTTAGCGTTTGTTAATGTAAAGTAGAAGTAAAGTTTGTGAGTTCTTGTAAGAAAATTGTGTGAATGGTAAATAGAAATTATGGTCTAAGTATGTTGTATTAGGCTTTCCTTTTGCTATAAAAATCATAAGGAGAAAGTTTGCGTAATTTTTTAAACATTAAGTTCTGTTGAGAGTTTTCCAGTCTTTCCAAAGTATCATGTTGGAGATGAATTGGAGTAGAGGTTTCTTTAGCTAAGATAAACTGGCATCCTGTTGTATTTAAGAGTTTAAAAAGTATTCCTTTATGAATTATACTGAGGAAATTATTATCAATATTGAATTAACTTGTACTATTTAAGAGTTTAGAAAGTATTGCTTTATGAATTATACTGAGAGTATGGCCATATGTGTCTGTATGAGATTAGCCATCAGGAGAAAACAAATTAATTTAACGAATGAAATGTAGAAAAGGGTGTTAGTTATCTCATATTGAATTATATGTTAAGGTTAAAGCACTGAGCCGGTTTTATGACAATGTTATGTGTAAAAACTCAGTTAAAATAACAAGTATACGAACTTGAAAACTATGATGGAGAGAAGCAAGGGAGAGTAAGCAAGAGATGAATAATAGACTTTGGTGGTAAAGGTCTTTTTACGTCTTTATCAGATGAGTGCTCTAGAAGGCAGAAGGGTTCCTTTAAAATGTGATTAGTTGGTAGCTTTCAAAAAGAGGTGAATGTATAGTTCATGCAGTTTATTGTAACGCTTATTGCTTGCAAAAAGAATCTGGGCAGAGAAGTAACATGTTGATAGTGGAAAATATTTGTTAAGTCATCGCTTTCTGTGGTCTATCTGGTTGAACCATGGTTTTAATCATGCCCTTCGATCTCTTGCCTAATGTCGGTGGATTATTGTAACTTCAAGAGACTTAAAGGCTATTTTCCTATTTTGCCTTTCTTATGTATTAGGTACTACTGCATATCCTTTGTCTGCATCTCTCTCTCTGGTATTGAAGTGTCTCTTGGACAATCCTGCGATATGTCTGGTAGCTACTTATGTTACTGTAACAAAGGTACAGGAGTCAACAAGAACCAGAGTTTTGTATTTTGCTCAATCTGAAATCTCTCATGCATTTCCATTTTGCTTAAACAGAAACTGACTAGTAAAATTATTGCAGAGTTTACAAGGTTGCACTTTGTTTGTTGACTATAAAAATTGTTGTTGCAGTCCTAAAGCTGTTGATGGCGCAAGTTGATGCATTTATGGCAGGATTAAGAGATTCCTTACTGGTTAGTCCTTAAGTGGCCATTTAAAAAAAGTCTTGTAATCCCTCTGCGTTCCATCATATTAAAAAAAAAAGATGTGCGAGTTTCCAAGGCATTAAACAGCAGCTAATGTGTGTCTAGCAGTTCTGTCGCTGGGTGCCTAAGGCATTTCCTATTAAAAGAAACTGGAGAACTCTTTACTTGCCCTTAAAATAACAGTTAGAAGATTCTGTCGGTAGCAAATATGATAGCACGTTGCAAACCATGAAATGAGAAATTGGTGAGAACGCATTATTCTTTGCTGGTTGGTAGCCTTCTTGACTTAACAGGTTGTTCTCTTGCATGTGTTTGGAAGCATCATTTGTGTGATTCCATGCTTCTACCAAATGGTGCAGTGCTGGCTGTGTTGTTATCACAAATTTCTGGTGTAAGTGTTCCTCAATTTTGCATCCTGTACAGTACTATACTAATAACTTTGTTGTGCTCTGTGCATGCCAGTTAAAGACTCGCACTGCTCCTCCTTGGTTCAGATTCTCTTTGTTATGCATGATGTCAAAACTTGTAGTTGCGACATAAATATGGTTTTGCAGGACCTAGTTTGACAATGCTTCGTCAGAGTTAATTTATGGATATTAAAAAGTGAACTTAAAAAGTGAGCTTCACAAGAACATATGCGTATGTATTGTGTGTGTCATATTGGTCAAGTTGTGTATATGACGTAGATATATAATGTAATAATATAGAGGTTTTCATCTTGTACCAGCAAACCTTTCTAAAAAGATTCGTGCTCTATCTATCCCTGGTGGATTGATTGACGTACTCAGTTGCTTTACAATCGTAGGGAGTAGATCTAAGATAGAACGAACGTGAGGGCCGTTGCTTTGACTTGGCGTGGTTGTGAGCAGATTCAAGCTCGTTGTAGTCTGCTACTCTATAGACTTGTAATCAGAATATACATACAGTACATCGGAATAGAAAGATGGGAGAGCCTTCGGATAAAAAGCCACAAGCGTTTGCTGACCTTTCTGTGCGGCAGCGTTTAGTGTTTGCCGGTTACGAAACGGCTGCTTTCGCTGTCACTCGGTATCCATATCTCTGCGCCGTTCTTCTTATGGTTAGCTTCCCAGAAGAGGTTAAGAGTAGGAACATCGTTCAATCAGATGCCTTTTCGCCTGCCGTAGTCAACTTGGGTGCTTACTTTTTGACGGCTACAGTGATGTCTTTCGACTTGTTTCGTTTGAAGCGAATGTTTGCATTAATTTGCGCCGCTCACATTGGAGTCGTTTCAATTCAAGAGTATGCCTACTCTGGTCAAAAGGATGTTATTATTAGCCGAATACTGTGCCGAAATCTTGCCAACATCGGTGTTTACTTGTTGACAGCCGGAGGATTAACGCACGGCGAACGCGGAGCTGATCGCAACAAGTTGCTTCTGAGCTTTGGCAGGCAAATGTTGGGCGCGCATGCGCTTCTGCACGCTGCGATTATCTACAACAGCCGCGAGGAATTCGGTGCATACGTGGAAAGTTGGTCTCTAGGAAAAGTCGGGCCCTACCTGGCGATCGTGTGCTTTACGATCTGTTGTGTCTGTATATATGGCGGTTACGAGGTAGTAACTATTGCTAAGGCATTAGCGTGCCTCTTGCTCGTGGTTGCAGCGACAGTGGATGCGAACTGGAGGTACTGGACTGCAACTACTGGAGTCAAGTTTTGGATGTCTATGATTATTGCTTCTAGGAGCGTCCCTGTCATCGCAGCCTTGATGCTGTTAAGACCGGGCTACGTGTAGACTTTTAAGCTACTTCCTATTTGCCTTACAGTAACGGCGATAGGTATGGTGTTCGAAATGCCTAGAAAGTATCAAATGTGACACTTCTCTTTAGACCGTGTGGGATTCAATGGGGTCTTGCTTGAAAATATCAAATATTCCTCGTGTCCTGTTTATCCGGATGCACCCTCTAAGCAGTAAGTTTGTATACTTTAAGTCAATTTTATCTTGATCTTTGCACTACTTCGTCTTCCGAAAGAGCTCAAATAATGTTGTCTTTGGGTGTATTTGCGAGCCAAGTAAAGCACGTATGATATACTTTGGGTAAGAGTCGTCTTTCTTACGACAGGTCGTCCCCGAGCAGGCGAAGCACAATGCTTAAGTGAGAATCGGTGAGGAAGTCTCGTCGTACCCGCCCCTCTATGCAGCGTAGCATGCATCCCATTACTCTATATCCTAGCTTCTGTCAGAAGTAACCAGATCACATGCGTAGACTTTATCAGAGCGCATAGTGAAACGGGAGAAAGCACGCAGAAAGTAACAAAGCATATTTTCTTATTGAAATTGCAATTAAAAAGTAAGCGCGATGCCTGTAAAAAAAATTGTGCTTTAGCTATCGAACAAATAATGCACTAGATATACAATATCACAAAACGCATTCTAATAAATAGCCCCAAGACTGATAAATAAAGCTCACTGCTTCCATGCGGAAAATCATTTAGAAAACGTCAGAAAAGAGAAGTACAAAAAAACATCAAGACTTCCACTACCGCGAGATACCAGTGCTTTAAAAATCGCTGCTCCGACTTACGTGCTGTAGTTAGAGGAGCGTAAAACGAAACCACATTTGCACTAAAACGTGAAATGAATTCACAAAGATAAGAAAACTCCGCCGATCCTATCGGCTGTTAACTTTCGCGTTGGCATTTTCTAAACAAGAACATATTACCACGCCTATTTGGACATGTGCGTCAAACTTCACTGTGGCCCTGTGGCTAGAATGCCGCGGGCATTTTCGAAATAGGCCGCTGACAAAATTCAAACCGCTCGCCATGCTGTAAAAACATGTGGACACCTTGCGATATGCTAATAACCGTACGACAGGCGCATTCCTGGTGGACTCTGAGGATCATAGCACTGAAAACGTCACGCCCGTATCCATTCAACGGGAGCTAGGTCTAAGTGAGATGTGCCTTCGAGAGGACTGCTCTATCAACTAGCATTGGTGGCACCAAACTTAGTGCTTCTTTACCCTACGGGGCAACTTTAGAATTCAATTGCTGCATTGTCTGCCGTGCAAAATAAACTAAATGCATGCCAACGACATCTTAACAGGACTACGATAATAACATAAGTTATCAGCGATCATAAATGCCCAAATCTATAGCGCCCCACCGTAACTCACAGCTGAGGTAACAGACAGTTCACTCGGTTGATATTTTGTGATGACACGTTAGAACCGATTCGATGAATTCCGTAACGCTCTAGAGACAAAAAATAACCAGGATGTAAACGGGGTTAGAAGTATCGCAGAGTATTCATCGTAGGCCTCTGGCAGTGTAAACGCGCGGCGCACTGCAGAGAGGATAAGCCCCATTCACGAAGACCTAAGGCAGTCTACTGGACAAGAAATGGCAAACATTCAAAAGCACAAACATTATTCGAAAGCCTTTCTGATAGCCTTCAAATGCACTTGCTTATCGGCAGATGTCTAAAGCTTTGCTTGATTCTCGTTGAATCCCTTCATTCTTCCCTAGTAGTAAGTTCCTGTCCATTTAACAATAGTTTTAAATTGGCTGCTTATGCCACAAAGCTGTTTCTAGTTTTCCGTCCATATAGATTGGCTTGGACATCCCGACAAAAAGCTAAAAGCTGCGAAGCTAGTGAGAAACCGACCGCAACATTGAACATGCCCAGAACTTTACACATACCTGCCGAACGTTAATGGCCTCCGTACAGCTGGTCTCGCTAAACAGTGCCCCGTTGCTTAGAGCAAGCAACTCCCCTTCGTAAGCCATCACTTGCCTACATCAACAAAAACCAAGTGATACGATTACTTGGCAATACAAGTAGGTACTGCAAGTATTGGGTAGAAAACCAACTTCAAGACAATGATAAACAAAGGATCTACAGAACGGGTGCGCTCGATGTACTTACGCGCATGAGCGTGCAATGGTTGCTTGTGGAGTGTGCGCGATATCTTCTAGAGCAGGCGCGTCATACGCGCAGTTAGTAACCAATCTTCGCGGCAAACAGCGCAGTAAGTCACCAATCCTCGTGGCTAACAGCGTAGTTACTCACAAATCCTCATGGCAAACAGCTTTGCTTGCGAGTTTGTTGGACGCTGTGTATGTCAAAGCAGCTTCCCGTCCAAAGCCAGCCGAAGCGCAGTGCCACTTCGAAGCGATCGCGAAGTGTATGGCCGATGGTTCGATGAGATGAGCCAGAATGTGTCTGTCAGCAGCGCCATCCAGCTCCGTGTTCGGTGAGTCAGAGAGCACCAGTAATCACCTTATTTTGGGTTGTGGACGTTTAGCGTCAACGTCAGGGTCTGCATTCTGCCGACTTTCTAGTACAGTTCTTAACGTAACGTTTGCTAGGATTGACGGTTAAGACAAGCAGATCATTGCCTACTGAGAGACAAGTGTGCTCAATGGGGAGTCGTGAATGGAGGAGAAAGCCGACAGACTGATGTGGCGCATGGGTGGAAGGGTGTGTGCGGGGACGGGGTTGACGGTGCTCATACAAAGTCCGTACCTTTTACTGTCGCAGTCCATTTTGTTGGCAATAAGCAACATCGGCAGTTCTGCGCCCAGCTTGGCACGGTATCCTTCAACGTGTCTTTGGGCACCAACAAACGACTGCCGCGCTGCAGAAAACGGAAACAAACATCTTTAGAAGACACACACAAACACACACAAACACACACATATACACATACGAGACCAGTATAAATACCTAGGAGGCATGAACACTCCAATTAACAATAAGTATGCATGTCTGTTAAAAAACTTCTAAATCGAAACGTTTAACACTACAGATGAGAAGAGACGTAGAGACGATAAACACATAAACGACGCGTGAACACACGCTACATATATATATATATATATATATATATATATATATATATATATATATATATACTATGATATTGCCTGCATTATATAGGAAGCTACTTCTACCTCCGTGTTCACATATAGATGACTGATCACTACCGCATTAACAATCAAAGGACGAATCTGTCCTTTCTGCTATTCTTTCATCAATAGGAGACAAAGTACCGCAATCATATGTTCAAACTATCAAAGCTTCAAGTCAACAAACCAATTATACTTACATGTTACATCATACATAACGATCAGACAGTTATAAGCAGGGGGTTCCACTTCCCAGAACTGAACGACAACCTTGAAAACAAAACAGTGGTTACAACAATCACAGAAAATACGACCACACTACATTTCACCAGCACCAGCTTTCGCCGGAAATCCATCAACACGACCAAAACTGAAAAACCAGCAAGACGCGAAAAAGGAAGTTTAAGCGATCTGGAAAGCGAGCATAACAAACCTCAACTGTATAACAATGCCACAATACAAAGTACAGGTACTTTTTCTTAAAAAAAAAAGCTTTAACGATTATGCTACACGCATGCCCAAGTTAATTTCATAACAATAATTAATACACAAAATTAACCCCCTACTGCTGATGAAAAAAAAAATGGCCAGGCAAGCAAAGGACTACACTAGCGGTACCTTCCACATAGCATTTCGAGATGTACGACGTAGATAAGACCCATTAATAAGGCGGAATAGTTAATGACGCAAGTCAATGCATTTGCTACATTAGAAACTAACATTCCATAGTTAATTCACAACGTAACAATAGGTTTTGATCATTATTCAACATCTACTAATTATGCAAGGATACTGCCAATGAACATGAATCTTGCGACAGTTGGCGACACAATGAATACACATGACTTCAGCAAACGTCTAAGCTAAAATTTGCAGGATAATTTAGTGAGCTAGCAGTAGCTACTGGTGAATTAACCCATTATTTGTTGGCTACCTAGCTTGCAGGAGAGAGGGTTTCTTTCCTCTTAAAACAGACTCTAATATTTTCCACGGAATCTTCATGACCCAAAGCGACCATCAAGCATCAACATCGGCGATAAAACGGTAACGTTCTAATCGTTGTTTAGAAACTGAAGAAAAATTTGTATACCACACAAGAATTTAGTCTCATTCGTAATGATGATAATAGTTAGTGCACGAAACCTCGTCATCATCCACTTGAACAGTTCTGCTCATGAAATCCGAGCTCAGCGATGACTAAACATAAACAAGATGATGATGAACGGCTCTCCACATCGAAAGACAATTATTCAGAAAATAAAAAACTAACTCAATATCATATGAATCAGCATTATTGACAAAAATCTATCACAGGCATAGTATGTAAAATATTAATGGTAGCCATATGGACCGCAACATCCCCAAAGTGGCATGAAAATCGATAGTTCTAAAATATCATACCAACGCTGCGGTCTAGTACTTTAAATCAACTGATGACGTAACTTAATTAAGGGTTATACCCTACATTTGCGGAGCAAAAGGAATAATAAACATGCATGAAAAAATTAACTTTTCTTCACCTGCATGTATGGATCGTAGACACCAAACAAGAAGCACTTGATGAATGCAGTTTTACCAACTAAAGCAAGAAGGCCACAGGTTAAAACTTGTGAGGTTGGCGCAATGCCAAACCAAATCTTAGTGCGTCAGAGGCTAACTAGTACTACTTCCATCATCAAAATCAGTCTGAAAGGCTACTCGAGAACGAAACAGTACATAACAAGGAAAAGGAAGTCAAGGAAATAGTAGGTAATAATACAAGTCAAGGTATCCTCTGAACAAACAGGTCAGTTAAGCAGAAACTTTGTAGCACCTACCCCCTGAATTTCCAAGAACTGCCACTTTGATAATTTCAGCATGCTTTCTGTATAGTAACTGTTGTTGCTGACTAACAACGGGCTGGCCATGCACTCTTAAAGCCTGCATTTTTAAATCATGTCCTCAAGAACTTTATGCTAAAAAGAGGGACATAAGATTTTAACCAAGATTTTTCAATTTTTTATCTATTAGTAAAAATTAAATTAAATCAAATTAAAAATTAGTAATTTTTCATGGAGACTTCCGATAAAAGGTTTCATCTCAGAAATTAAATCCTGCAAACCTGATTTAAAAACTAATGACATGATATATCCACACGCTATGGACTTTACAGGATTTTGAAGAACATCAAGAAACTTAGTGATACTTCATCCAAAAAATTAACCACAAGAATTCATTTCAACAATTACTTCAAAACCATAAACTGCTGCACACCGTGTTGCGGCAAGCAGTCAGAAACTTATTAGTTCAAGCAAATTTTGCAACATTGGCATTGTCATCCTTATGCAGTGAAGCCAGACAGGTCTCTAACGATCCATAATGGTAAATCCAGAACTACCAAATAAAGTCTGTTCACCACAAAGCCTTAGAATTCTTCTAAAGCAAATTTTTAAATTAAAATACAAAACTTTGCTTTATTAATTATGCCAATGCAAAGTGAACCTTGGCTTGCAATGCTTGGTGCTCTTATCCGTTCAAAACATCAATAGCTAAGAAAACAATAGTTTTCTTATGAGTCAAATGTTGGGAAATTATTAGAACATTCACTTGCTTAGCATTGAAAACAAAAATGTGTACTCAGTGCCTTATAGACCTTTCCATATGGAGCCTTTGTAGAACATTTCGGGAAAAAAAAGCCTTTTTCCCATCTAGAATTAATGCACAGCATGAAGAGGAAAAAAATTTTCAATGTTAGTAACCTTTGGAAAGGGTTCTGGTAGGGTGTATGATTATTTTAACAGTGGTGCAGATATTTGAGGAATACAATGTCATTGGCTAATGAAAAGTGAGTTAAGACACTCTTTCTGATTAAGTAAGACTACTGAACTCACTTTTCATTAGCCAATAACATTGTATTCCTCAAAAATAATCATATGCCCTACCAGAACACAATATAACAGAATTGTTAAAGGTCAAAGATAGACGGGTAATGCTTAGCCTAATGATCAAACAATTATATGCAGGTTTTATATTCAACACTAAAAGTGTTTTGCTCATCATAGACGCGATGGTATAAGTGGATTTTTCATCATTTAGATTCTAGATTAAAGATTTCATAATTTTGAGACAATCAACTTGATAATGACTGGCTAAATGAAATCGTTGCGCTTTTATGTGATCATATCTCAACAGATAAGACCAAATAAAATTGCATTCCCTTAACACACGCGAATTAATTTTACATATTATGGAGAGCGCGATAGCTATATAAGAAGCGGTACTCAATGCGTTTAAGCTTCCCATCGATTAAATCGACAGTTTTTCTGACAAATGAACTCCACTGCTGTACTTCCTCATGGATCCCTTACCTTCCATGTTGCGCTAACACCAAGACTCCCCTGGAAGGACTTGCAGCAATGCAGTAGTCGGTGAATGTGCTTGATGGTTGCCTTGATTTCCGTTTCACCGCGCTTCTAAATCTGGAATCACGATG
Source organism: Craspedacusta sowerbii (assembly GCA_003687565.2). Taxonomy (NCBI): domain Eukaryota; kingdom Metazoa; phylum Cnidaria; class Hydrozoa; order Limnomedusae; family Olindiidae; genus Craspedacusta; species Craspedacusta sowerbii. The sequence goes on along the minus strand of QQSS02175976.1, from coordinate 4,156 downwards.
GGTACAGACTTTTCTAATGCCCTTAGAAAATTCAAGCTTGTTTTTCTTGGAGAGCAGAGTGGTACGAACGCTTGGTATCTGCAATTTACTTTTTAATGAATACAAAAACCATGTTTGTTTCGCATCGAGTTGATAAGAAGTGCTAGCCTGCAGGTTTTTTGCTCTTGCTTGGATATTTGTCTATTGCATGGAGTCAACTCTATTTGGTCTTGGTAGTCTTAGCAACAACGCTTTCATGCAATTCGTTTTAGTTGGGAAAACATCCCTGATAACGAGATTTATGTATGACAGTTTTGACAGTACCTACCAGGTGACCTTGGCTTTCCTTGGTAGTATACTTGGAAGCAGTTGTTGCTTTGAGACTAAGTTTGCCTTGGTGGTTTGTATCTTCATCTTGCATTCTTAAGATTTGCTGGCTGGTAAATGAACGTCTAAAGTTATGAAACTTTGCTCGTTTTTTCGAACAAGTTGCTGCTTTCTTTACAGGCAACCATTGGAATTGATTTCTTGTCCAAAACAATGTATTTAGAAGATAGAACCGTAAGTTAATGTTGTTCATGGATTTCTACTAAAGACCAAGGTCTTGGGCAATGCTTTACCATCTTGGTAAACTTTTGCATAGTCAGTTTGCAGCATTCTTGGTTTCTGCTTGTATTTATAGTAGACTGCTACGAATTCTCTTGCATATTTAAATGCTAAACCATACACCACGCATATATATACACACACACTCACACACACAATGGAGACATTAACGAACCAAGTAATTCACTATTACCTGGGTTACCAATCCTAGAATAGTCCCTGACTCATTGATTGGTATCCTCTCGCAGAAGCGCATCAACCATCTTTTTGTTATTATTATTATTATTACTATTATTATTATTATTAACTTTATGTGGTTTTTATTATTAATTTTATGTGGTTGTTGTATACTCTCTCAAGATGTAGCCCTCTTGTTGATGCGAGAAAAAATTGATCTTGTTTGTTTGTTTGTTTGTTTGTATGCTTGTTAAGTTGGCATTCTAATTTTCTTTAGGTTCGTCTGCAGATATGGGACACCGCTGGCCAGGAAAGATTTCGCAGTCTGATACCTAGCTACATTCGTGATTCATCTGCTGCAGTTGTGGTTTATGATATATCTAGTATGTTTGTTCGTTAAGCTCAATTATGTAAATTCAGCTTTTTAAAAAAGCTATTTTGAATATTTATTATGGACTCAACTGTATAGCTATGGTCATAGGCTTGCTATTAAGTTGTTTTTAAGACTGAGCAGCGTGAATTTTATGTGATAAATGTAATAAATGCTGAATGCAGTAAAAAAATAGAAAGTTAGGAAGGCATTTTGCTCATATTTTATGTCAGGCTCTTTAATTTTAAGATTATGGTCTGTGTATTTGGCCTACCTAGCAGAGGTAATGCTTGCTAAAAGCCTTTTGTAGCAATCACATTGTGCTGCTTTGATCCCAGGCTCCAGCTCATTTGAGCATGTCACAGGATGGGTGCAAATTATACGTCAAGAGCGTGGTGAACATATAACCATCATTCTGGTCGGAAACAAAACAGATCTGTCCGATAAAAGGTGAACAGTCAAACGATGGTAGCCATACTTGAAAAAAAAAAAAGACAACAACAATGTTTACTCTTTCAAAGCCATGGTGCGAAATTCTGCATGAGGCTTGCCTTAAATTATGGTTTGGTTCAGTTTGCCTCAATGTCTAACTTTTTCCCCATCCCCAACCAACTGTATGTGATGTGTTTGTCCGCTACCTGCATGCTCCTCTTATTGACTGACTTGCTTTGTGACTGACTAACTCTTTGACTGACTAAATGATTATTTAACTGAATATCAAACTGCTCTCTAGCACTTTATGTTTCTTCCAGACTGCTCATATGAGTATAGTTATTTGTACATGTCTGGATAAGTGCAGTTGTGTAGGAGGTGCTGCCAGGATTTCACCTGTGCCATTTTTTGTACATGTAGTGAGACGCTTTATATGTTAAGTTGTTTACTGTACCATGGTGACCTGGCCCTTACATGTCATGACTAGAATGATGGAAAGACAGTATGATAAGATCCACAGTTAGTGTTGTAGTTTGTCAATGGTGGGAGGTAATGTGGGGTCAAGCCCTCAAACTTTTCAATATGGCTACCATCCGTCCAATCAATCTCATTATTTGCTGTCTGTATTTGTTAATCCATAGGTACTAACTCATTTCACCAAGTAGACGGCTGGGTTGAAGAGATTCGATCTGAACGTTCCGGGGATGTTGTAATTATATTGGTCGGAAATAAAAGTGACCTAACTGATAAGAGGTACTTAATTTGTTGGCAGCTTTTTTCTACACATTCCTACTCGTCAAGTTGCCTGCATATCCCAAGTTTACAAGAGCGGATGGGAGTTCGCTAGGAATGGACAAACAGTGTCATTACGTAATTTGCAAATGCATGTCGAATCAGTGGTGCTCATCTTATTGACTTGCTCATTATGACTTGATGCTTCCTACCTGGCCGAGTAATTTTAGCTGATAATATGATTCAGTCTGCATTTGGCATAATGAAAGATCTATATGTCTGTATATCTACCTGTCTATCTATCTATGTATCTATTTATGTATGTATGTATGTATGTATCTATCTATCTATCTATCTATCTATCTATATATATATCTATCTATCTATCTATCTGTCTGTCTGTCTGTCTCTCTGTCTGTTTATGTGCCTATATATCTATCTGTCAATTCCTATATCTATTCATGCCCGTCTCTGTCTGTCTGTCTGTCTGTCTGTCTGTCTGTCTGTCTGTCTGTCTGCCTATCTGTGAGTCTGTCTATCATTCTGCGCTGTTTCACCTCTATTAGCAAATCGATTTCTTTTGGGTTGCCTTCCTAATTTTTCCGTTTATATAGGGTTTTTCTTTTACTTGTGCATGTTTTAGGAGAGTTTCCATGGAGCAAGGCGAAAAGCGTGCTAAGGAGTTAGGAGTGCTGTTTATTGAAACTAGTGCAAAAACTGGCCATAATGTAAAGCAGGTAAGTCTTATTCGCCGTGCTTAAGCGTTTTTTTTTTTATCTGGCAACTCTAAAGAAGTCAGCATTTTTTGTCATATTGCCGTTCAGTGGAGCTAATAGGCCAATTTCTTGATAGTTTTATGTATTGCCTATCTGTCTTCATCCATTGCGAGAAAGAATTTCCTTTTAATTTGCAAAGCATGCTTGGAAAGTTTCGCGTCATTTTCCTCTAGTTTTCTACAAGTGAAGATCTTGATTTCCTTTTTTATTTATTTCTATCTGCGTATTGTCCCACTTATTTTTTGTAGGGGCGTGAAATAATTTCTTTACGTTTTCGTCTTCTATATGGCTATTCCCAGCTTTTTCGTCGCGTAGCAGCCGCTCTTCCTAGTTTGGACTCTGAGAAGGAGAGTGAGAGGCCGAACGCGGTGCCGGGCGTCATTCAGCCGAAAGTCGACGACCAGCCTGAAAGCTCCTGTAGCTGCTGAAGAATATTAGCTCTCTCTTTTCTCGTCCTGTATTATCTTTCCGTATTTCTTTGCGGTTAGCCATAACGTTTTTAAAGTTTTATTTGTTGTTTCGTTTTTTAACTGCACTTCGTGGAATGCTTTCTTGAAAGTTGTGGCTGTGGAGGGTAAGCTTTAATGCAGATGTGTGTCGGGTTTTGACTTTGCCTGTTCGGCCGTTTCCGTTGGATCAGGTGAAAGCTGCACGTGTAGCTCGATTGATAGAAATGTTGGTGCAGTTTTTCAGATAATGATCACGAAAGTTAGCTGGAAAGCGAACATCGTGTCTAGGAGCATGTGGTTTTTGGTTGTCGCAGGATTCGATCGTGTTATGCCCATCTTCGGTTGATACCAATTCATGTTTCATGCTGTCTTGTTCAGTTCTTCTGTTTGTCGCTTCTTCGCTCTGTCATTCTTTTTAAATAGGCGTTTTTACTAAATAGGCATATTTGATCTGAGATGTGTGGTTTTCCGCATCAATGCCGGACAGGCGACGTGTGATACAGTGGTATGACTCTATTGGTATGTATGCATGTATGTACGTACGTACGTACGTACGTACGTGTGTATGTATGTATGTATGTATGTATGTATGTATGTATGTATGTATGTATGTATGTATGTATGTATGTATGTAT
>QQSS02175965.1:0-14982 GCA_003687565.2 Craspedacusta sowerbii | reverse complement strand
TACATACATACATACATACATACATACATACATACATACATACATACATACATACATGCATACATGCATGCATGCATCTATTAGGCAAAGCAAACGATCTGATTGTTTGAAGGACGGCGTTGCACGCCAGCATTTGTAGCAGAAGAGACCGCCTTTTCAGACTTAAAGGGGTGGAGATATGTCTGTGTCGGGAATTCCAGCCTAGTGGGTTCTTTTAATCATCCAATGAATCCACTGGAAACGATTGCTTAATCATCCACACCTGGCGTGTACACTCACAAACTCCTGTAACCATTGGACAAATCTCCAGCTATGGTTCTTATGTTCCGCGGCCTTTGATCTTGGGGACAGCAATGTTGCCAAATGATGCCGATTCAGTATGGAATGAGCGATCGGCACAGTCATGGTGCTGAAATAGCAAATTTAGACGACTACATGGCGGAAAGTAGAGCTATGCTGCTCCATGTCAGCGATTTGCACCCCCATGAAACAGCTGCCGATCTTAGCAATTGTCAATTCTGACTGCGTAGCTTTTCGAGGTAGACTTGTCTGGGGGTGGCTGATATTGACTTTGGAAAAGTCCAGTGAACTCAACTCTTTCCTCTACAGATATTCTTTACGCAGACCATCGCCGTAAAATTATAATAAAACTTTCCGTTGTAAGTTGCAAATATTCAGATGATATAGACATAAAGAACAATGCATAAAACCGACGTATGAAGTAGTGTGTCGCAATACAAAATGTAAAGTTCAACAACTCACTGCTATCATCTTCCTACGCCTCCGATGGTCTTGACACGATGGTCTCTGTCTCTGACCAAAGTCAAGCTTACATGCACTTGCGCCGAATAAAATTACACTGACTATTGAATTACCAAATAACTTACGAGGTAAATATAAACGTGTGCCCCCAAAACTCGTGGATGCTTGACTTCTAAAAATAGATGGATAGCTGTAGGCTAGAATGTTACAAGAAATCGCACGGGTAACGCTTGCACAACGAACTTGGGCAACAGCATGACGACGATGTTACAGCCTATGCTAACTGCGGATAGTGCAACGGAAAAATAGTGTTAGATTTAAGCGTTGTAAAGCCAGCCCTAAAGAGGCTACAGGCAGCGACGCTGAGCAAGCTTAACAGCACAAAGAAGCTTAGAACTAAACGAAAATGATGCAAACTCACAGCTGCCTGCAACTGTCCAAGCTGAAGCACAGAATGTCAAGAAAATAATGGCAATGACCTTTTTGAAGATCACATTCGTCAACATCAAGGGCCTGCTCGGTCTTCGAATCTAGTCAAGACTCAAGACTCAAGAACTTATTTTTCCTATCAACAGGACAAATAACTAAGAATACACATATACACCATTAACGAGAAGGCGAGCTTTTCATAGCAATAAAGATTTGTTCGATTTGTTCAGTGAATTACATAATGATTTGGTTTTATATGCTAAGCTGGTAACTTGCCAAGGAGACGACGAGAACTGATGCTGTATTTTGCTGTATTGCGCTAGGCCCTTCTTAAATTCCTTGTCATTTCTCTTTAGTTCTTGGATTCCAATCATGAAATACGAAGACGCTTCCATCCGATTTAAGTAGAAAAGGATTCAATCTAATTTTACTCCATCCGACTGCTGAAGTGTTAATAAGTTTCAAAAAGTAGCAGATACTCTGCAGGTTTTGCCTATAGTATTTTATGCGTTTATTGAGAAATAAACCTTGAGTCGTGAGTTCATAAAGACTATGTCATGCCTTATGCTAAATCGTTTCCTAATCTTTATTTCAATGTTAAGAGCATCCACTCCATGAGCTTAAGATTAAAATTTTAAAAGTTACTGCCTCTTGTTGGAGGCTTCTCGTAGGCAGCAGAGCCAGTTCAGGGTATATTGATTACAGTGCTTGGATCCCAAATCAGAACATGGAAGTCATCATACAATGGTCTGCTTTTTAGACAAGAGAATGCACTTAGTGTGAAACAATCAGAATGCTTACGAATTCTATGAAAGCCATTTTTGAATAACAAATCTGCTCTCATGAGCATGCGTCAGAGTGTCATACAAATTTCCTTGACAGTTCGTGATTTGGCGTGTTGGTATATCTAATAAAACACGAAGAGCGAACCATCGTGAGCCCGCGGAACATCCGTGTGCGAGGTGTACCAATGTACTACCAATGTATACACCAAAATACTAAACGTTTTTCTTTCCCATTTTTCGTTTTTGATACAGCACATCTTAGGATAAGCTGTATTAATGGGTTTCACTGCGTTTTGATGACTAGCCTATTCTTCTGTGTGTGTGCTTGTGTGCATGGTCTTTGCTTGTATTTGTATCGGTATGTATTTGTGTGTTTGTTTGTGTAGGTATGTGAATGAATTGCCACCAATGCACAGAGATTGAAGATAGCATTCCTATGACATGAACCACTTTCCTATGAAAAACATTAAGAAAGTTACAGTATTTTGAATGTCGAAAACCGAGGCCAGATTTGGCTCTTAATTTCAATGTATTTTCTAAAAAGCCTATGATCGACTTCTATTTTTTTCCAGATTTTTTGTCATAACATTTGGACTTCCCATCCTAAGTCTACAAATAACATGTCACTGGAACCCTTGATACAAGGACAAACAGAATCAACACAGGTTTTTAATTAATTTGCATCAAAACAATTGTGTAATCCCACTTTTACTTTGTGACGTCATGGTAATGTACCTAGTGTGTGTTCGTGTGTATGTTTGCGTGCGTTCTGTCTCAGTAGTTTTCTGATGTCCTTGCTCCTGCAAAGAAGCCTGAAAGGCACGAGCATGATAACAGGCTAGCGTATGTATCAGAATGCAATCAGTTTTTGCCTTGATTTTTTTTAGATCTAACTACAAAAATTCTTTTGTCTTACAGCTTGAGAAATCCTGCTGCAAAATAAGCAGATTGTTTGATAATAAGTAGCCTGTGGTTCTGAAATGGCTTGCCCAGAATTTTCAGATTTTTAAGCTATCATTTAGGATGAGAGTAATTGAGAGCAGAACCAGGATAGAATGTCTGTTGCATGTCTGTAATTGCTCTCCCAAAATGCAATCTTAGGATGTTGAAACAATGCTTGTGTGATTGCCTTGCAACGGTCTTAGTACTGTTTTAACAAATGATGCCTAAGGTTTATCATGTTATACAATATGTTAGATTTTGAGCAGCGTATTATTGAACAAGATACATAGCTTGTGAATTTTGCAGTGATTTTATTGCTTGTGATCATGTATGAGTTAATTTGTATTTTCCTTGCTTACCGTAAGAGCGATTCACCATGAAAATGCTTAAGTTAAACATCCTGTGTAAAAGGCTTCAAAAGTCCGTTCTTGCATCTGAGTGGAAGGTAGATATGCTAATTATGTGCAAACTGCTTCTTTTTAGAGCAACCCACTCCTAAGGCATGCATGTTTATCATATTTTGCCTGGTCCAGTTTGAAGTCTGGTTTCATCTATTAGATTTTGTGTTAGCTTAAGCTTGAATAATTGTTTATATTGGCTTCTGTTTTGCTTGAGATTTTGTTAAGTACTTGTTTACATAATGTCAGCAGTCCGTCTTTGCCATTAGGGATCTCATATTTTGTATTGCAGACGAGTTTACTGAGCTGTCGTTTCTGCTCTTCAAACCAAAGCCAGCAGAAAAAGGTTTGCTGAGTTTTATCTCCACATTTTCCCAGATTTTTTTTTTCTCAAATTTTATGTTTTCTGGATGTTCTGTTAGTGTGAACTTGTTTAGCAATATTGGATTTAGTTTTTTTAAGTTGATGGATTTAAGCTTTTGAATGCAGTGCCCTTTCCATTGAGAAGTCAATTTCAATGATAGCTGTGGATAGATACTTGTTGTATATAAGATGCACAATTGTCATCTTATAGTTAGACTAGGTTCAGCCAAAGTTGTTTCTTCTGATTATCTAAGACTCCAATCTCACAATATTTCTTTTTTGTATACCCAGATCTGCTTTGTTGATAGGCTGACGTGCATCATGTAAGAAACATTGGAATTTCAGCCCACATTGATTCAGGGAAAACTACACTTACTGAAAGAATTCTCTTTTATACTGGTGTTATTAATCAGATGCATGAGGTGAGATGTTCGGCTAGCTATTAATTTAAGCAATTAATTAATTATTATAGACATCATTTGCTTTGCATGGGTCTGGTAATTGGAGTCCTTAGAAATCATTCTGTTTAGAGAATAAACTGATTAGGATGAGCAAGAGTCCACATGCTTTAGGACTCATTTCAGCCTTGCATAGACATATAATTTAAAAATACTACTAATACTATAATACTTGCTACTGTTTGGTTCACAAAGCAGCCAAAATGATGCAAAAGTTTAATGTTAAAGTCTCTTTCAGTTGGTACAATTATATTTTTTGCAAACTCTTTTACTTGTCAGTTATTCCATCAATATGTGATGGTTGACGAGTTGTTGGTAGGATATTAGTGTTGATTTGATAAGGGGTTGTGAGTAGTAATTCGATATTGCATGTAATTTGGCATTCCAATTAAACATGGGTCAGCGCAGTAAACTTTTGCTGCATTCATGAACAGGATTGTCTCATGACGGCTGGTCTTTGCACTGACCACACTCTGATCCATGGAGCGGTGTTTTTGTGGCATGACTTACTGGTGAAAGATTTGTAATTTAAAACTGAAGATATGTGTTTTTTTTTTATCAGGATGACTGGATTTAGAAAAGCAAGCCTCAATGAAATTCTAATAACCAGCCGCTTCATTTTGCTTCAGAAGCTCTGAACTGAAACTAAGGTACTCTAGGAATGAGTGCTGGAGTAATTGCAGAGTGAGCAATCAAAGGAATGAATGTGTTTTTCAGTTTGCAAGAAATGCGTTGACAAACCCTGTGGTCGTTCTCAACTGATTTAACTAAATTTAAGCAGCCTGAAAAAATAATTGGGATGCGTCAACACTCCAGTTCAGAAAAGTAAACATGTTTGTTACAAAACTTCTCTACGGAAACGTTTATCTCATTAGACGTGACAAAGGGACCAGTAACGACCCCCTTAAATGTGTATTGTACAAAGAAACACGACGACTTGGGTAAACGAGGATATAGACCAACAAAGAGATAAGTGATTTAGGAGATAATTTGAGCATAACACTAGGTTTAAGCCGCTATATATGCATGGCTTCCTATAGTTGACTTAAGAACACTATGGCGGTACAATCCGAAACCGGAGCAACAATTTACGAAACATGTATGTTTGAAGTTACCATCCTTAAGGAGCTTCCAAACATATGACGCCATATCTTTTCCTGAGTGAACCCTAACTCTAATGTTGAAATATCTGGAAGTTTCTCCAATTCAACTAGAGGTACAGTCGGGACAAATGAACTTACAAATAACACCAGATTTAAGGTTATAAGTGCGGAATAACAAGCCTGCCTTTAAGGGAAATGAAGCCTTCTTTGACATGGACACTCTTGCAATGTGTATCGATTATCCAACAAAGCTTTTGATGGATCGAAGTAGCCGTAGGCAAAGTTTTAAAAGCGCGCTACGATCTTGAGCATTCGCTTCCACCACCTTTTCTAGAGACTTTATTTTAGTACGAGTATGTTATGCATTGTATAGAAGTAATATTTGATGTTTTTACTTGTTTGATATTCAGGAAATTGATTTTTAGTATGGATGCCGGTGACATTAACATCATAATTGTAAAAGCCAGACCGTGAACTATTTAGGTTGTAAATATAGTGAAGAAGTGTTCTAATAAAGCCACCTTTGTAGGAAAAGACATGTGTTGTTTCGTGCTATAAACCTTAGTGAAGCAGAACATGAACTAATATATGAGAAAATCCATATTAAAAAGAAGGAAAATGTTAACAGGCACCGCATCGTTACCATTTTTGGCATGTAAAGCTATTAGAAATCTCTTACAGTATACCCTAACTAGTGATGAGCAAATTTTTAAGTATGGATTGCTGAATGCCATTTTGGCAAAATGTTTAACAGGGCTGTTTTATTGACCAGTTTTGAACTGTCTCTTTTTAACTAAGAATGTGAGAGATGATTTCGAGGACGGAGAATTGAGATCGCATCTCATCTAGCCTACAATTACCAGCCTTCTACAAGGGCGCTCAGGAAGCATGCTATTTTAAGAAGATTGAAGATGAACTCGGACATTATGAATAACGCGACCAGACAGAAATAGCGTAGTTATCTTAAGCAGTGAAGTGGGATACGTGCAAGCCTGCTGGGAGAGCTTGATGGGAAACTCTCTATGTTGCTGTTTTAATTCTGGTTTTAAAATTAGTAAGCTGCCACTTACAAGCTATTTATGTTTGCAACTTCTCGATCGCCTTTCTGTTAACGGTTATATTTACGATGAAATTGAGGGAGTTGCCATGGATTCACCATTAAAACCAGTTGTTTAATCTGGTGTTTACGGGCTGTTTCGTCGCGTCTGTGATGAACGTTTCCGTAGGAAATTTTTTATACAAAAACTGCTTAAACTTTCCTTGTACTAAGAGCTTTGAAATAGGTAGGGTAGGATAAAATTTGAAAAAGGATATATTGTTCTTAAAATCCTGTAAAAAGATTATAAGCTGAAAGCTGAATTATCTATCTGTCTTGTCTCATTGACCCGTGTCCGGTGACATAGCCTCCCCGCTTATACGCCTTCCCAACTTGAGGTTGTATTCAACCCCATCTTGACCCTTACAACTAACTGCAGTTGGGTAGTGAGTGCACGATGTGTTGCATCAAAGCAGCCAGCAGTTGATAGTCTGCTTTTTCTTACTAAAATGCGCCTTGCAAGTACAATTTTTTTTTTGGAAGATGTCTTAGACAGAGGCGTTGTTACTTTGATGTCATAAGTAGGTTCTGGTTTTCACAGAATGGAATGCTCTCAGTAGCTGAATAAATTGACCTGATTGATTCTACCATGAAATGTGCCCTCTCGCGTGGTACTTACTATATGAAAGATGCATCCATGTCTCTATCAAGACAAACTACTTTTAGCATGGGATTAAAATGTACAGCGTTAGGTTCTTGCTTTGTTAATGTGTTTTTATGTTAGAGTATTTCTTTAAGGTTAAAGGAAAGGACCAAGTTGGGGCGACCATGGATTTTATGGAACTTGAGCGGCAGAGGGGGATTACCATTCAAGTAAGTTTATTTTCCATCTAACATAGTTCGGCAGTATTTTTGTAGTGACGAGATACCTCTCTGGATTTAGCAATTCTCAGCTATTGTGAGATTTTCCCAGGCTCTACTTGCTGACTTACTCCCCCAATTTGGAGTGCATTTTTCTTGGACATTGTTGAGAAGGACTGGTTACGGCACCAAAAACTGTTAAATAGGACTGATAGGTCACGGTTCGATTGATTTCGGATGCAGAACGACGAAGACCGACCAGTGTTTTTACACCGCCACTCTTTCTTTTAGTTCTTCTTAGAAGCTGATATATGTATATATATATATATATATATATATAAATTATTAAATGAACTTACCTACAGTAGATTATGAAAAAAGAAGCTCACGATAGAAATAGATATTCCCTTCGGCAAGCGCACGAAAGCAATCGTTACTAAAACGGGAACTTCTCGCATACAGGACGGGAGTACTTTCCCTCCGAGTACACGTTTACGGACGCTAGGTAACTGCAAGTTAAAATAGTGACTTTTAAAATATGTACATTACAACACCAAGCCCATGCTTGACAGATATCTAGCAATAATTTCGCAGATGCAGTTTTTATTTGTATTTGTATAGGTTCAGTACTTGCTCTTGTTAACTCTCGTTTAGGCCGGTTGAGTGCTTGCTCTTGTTAACTCTAGTTTAGGCCGGTGGAATGCGCCCCTGTTTTCGACTGAAGCATATCAAATATCTTGGTTTTGGAACTAAGCCTGTTTATAATTTTTGTCTTTGCAGTCGGCGGCAACGTATACACGCTGGAAGGATCATGTTATAAACATAATTGACACACCAGGTAATGCTTTGATTCCTATGTTTTTATTTTATCATAAATCTCTCTTTTGTTTATTGTATCGGTTCGCTGTCAGTGTGCGTAGTTAAGATTGAGATTGCAAAGAGTAACGAGCGGTAAGTGTTGCATGTTTGATGTGCATATGAATTATTAACCAAAAAAAAAAAACGTTGTGAATTACGACTTTCGAGTTATTCGTAAACGCTCCCGCCGTGGAGTGCTGTTTTCCCTTGCTATTATTTTGTGGCTATGACACAGCTTTTATCTTTACTTGATATGTATGATATCGAAGTCTGACGTATATATTCGCTCATTTTTAAGGTCATATTGACTTCACTATTGAGGTAGAAAGGGCTCTGAGAGTTCTAGATGGAGCGATTCTTGTGCTTTGCAGTGTGGGAGGAGTACAGGTTTGCGATATAGTATTTATAAATTTTCTATTTGTGTTTAAGATGCTATCTGTGTCAAAATGACCTGAATTAGTTATTTAGTTATTCCAAACATATATGCGTTACCCTAGTAAGCTTTCGCTAGGCAAACTAAGGTAATTGATATTATGAGAAAAATCGTTAGTTCCTTATACAATTGACACTGATGCATTGTCACAGATTACCTAGATTTCTTACCTTTTTATCAGGCACATGCTTGTTAGATCGTTTTTTCTTTCAGTTGTTTGCGTCTCAAAGTGGTCTTTGCACTTGCTCTCGTCTCTCTGTCTTAGAGCCAAACTCTAACTGTTAATAGGCAGATGAAGAGATATAACGTGCCTTGTATTGCTTTTGTCAATAAGCTCGACAGGTATGCTGGGTTTTTTGGTGTTAGAAATTTTTCAAATTCCGTTTAGGAAGTAGCTCTCCTTAAATATTTATTCGTTGAATGTTTGTGCAGCTATTTCAGGATTTCAGATCTAGTTTGGGTTTTACTGATTAGAAGTATTTATCTAGATCGGCCATTTGTATCTTACACATGTTTTTTTTTTTTGACGCTTTTTGCCCCGCAGGATGCGGAGCGTCTTATACAAATGTTGTATGCCATGTGTTTATTTGACATTTCCTAAGAACGTGAGTAGTCAAGCGTTACCTGTTTTGTAGTTCCTTAAAACTTGACTTGTTTGATTGTAGAATGGGAGCTAATCCAAAGCGAGTCGTGAGCCAACTTAGGTAAAGTTTTGTATTTCCGTTTCCTGTTCTTGCAAATTTTCTACATTTTGCAAGCTAAAATGGTTGGAATTTCTTTCGGAGCCCCTTGACTGGAGGATGTTTGTAAGTGACTGAATGTATCTACTGGATCTGTTCAGATAGTTCTTGTCAACCATGTTCTTATGTATTTCAAGTGATCGAGAGGCATGATATGCAATTTGTTGGTTACGTCATGTAATGATGTAAAATGTCTGCGTAAGCTGGTCAGGTTATGCCGTTTGCGAGGATCGTTAGAGATTTACATATCTTATTAGCACTGATCGAAAGCTAACCAACTAGTTGGTGTCTATTTATTTATTAACTGCGTTGTAGGGCAAAACTAAAGCATAATGCAGCGTTTCTTCAGCTGCCAATCGGTTTGGAGGGTGAACTAGAAGGAATCGTCGATCTCATCCGCCGAAAGGCTTTCTACTTCAAGGGTGATTTTGGGTAGGCTTTTTTTAAGATCGAGTTTTATCTGTTTTTCTTTTCTGCGCGTACTGCTGTGATGGTTGCTTCCGAGTTACGTTAGTTATTAAAGGTGGGATATTCGCGTCAGTGAAAATATTTTGACGAAGAGAAAGCTGCTGTCTCGGAGCCGAAACACGTTGCTAACGTTTTTAATAAATATTTCACCAGCATTGGCAAGTCATTGGACGAGAAAATCCCAAGTTCCACACGAAGCTTTAAGGCTTGCATGCCCAAGACAACAGAACGCAGTATATTTCTAACGCCTACAACTTCTGACGAAGTTGCTCTTGAAATAAAGTCGCTGAACGTCAACAAAGTGTTTGGTCCTTTCAATGTACCAACAAATCTGCTAAAGATCGGCGTCAGCCAGGTGTCGGCACCACTATCAGATATCATTAACACATCATTTACCCAGGGCATCTTCCCCGAAACTCTGATGGTTGCCAAGGTAATTCCTACACACAAGTTTGGTCCGACAGAAAATAGTTGCAACTATAGACCTATTTCACTTTATCTAATATTAGCAAAATTTTCAAGACATGTATGCATAGCCGACTCTATACCTACATTGAAAAAAATAGAACACTGCATGACCTCCTATTCGGTATTCGTAAGCAACACTCCACTTGTCGCGCACTGGTCAGTATCACAGATTGTATCAAGACGTCCCTAGACATAGAAAATTTTGGGCGCTATTTCTTGACCTCCAAAAGGCTTTTGATACTGTTAACCAGAAAATACTATTGGAAAAACTACGCATCTACGGAGTAAGGAGAAAATGCCTTGACTTGCTCCGGACGTACCGAATAGATAGGAGGCAATTTGTGGGAATACAAGATTCCGACTCCGAAACATTATGTATTTCCCATGGTGTTCCCCAAGGTTGGATCTTAGGTCCTTTGTTGTTCTTACTGTACATAAATGACTTTCATATGTGCACTCGGTCCTCTGTTGCTTACCACTTTGCTGATGATACAACAGTTTTATTTCATGACAAGTCAGTAAAGACAATTAGGAAGTCCATGTCCGAACAATTGGATGTTGTCCTAGATTGGCTCTCCGCGAATCGACTCTCCCTTAATGCCAAAAGACAGAGCTAGTCCCCTTTCAACCGAAACACAAGTCTCATCCTACAAGACTAACAGTAAAGATTAGAGGATGCAAAGTGTTCCTTTGTAACAAAGTAAAATATCTCGGAGTCATTCTTGATTCTCATCTTAAGTGGCACTTTCATGTTATGGAACTCGAGAAAAAGCTAGCAAGCGCTATTGGTTTGTTATCAAGAATTCGCCACTATGTTGACGCAAAACTTTGAGAAGCTTGTCCATCAGCCTCTTCCATTGCCATCTTTTGTACGGCTCCTTAGTCTGGGGCCTAGCCTGCAAAGAGCAACTGAAAAATTAGTTCGATTACAGAAGCGTGCGATTAGGACCATTACATTTGTGGATTTTCAGGAACCAACCTCCCCATTATTCTGCAAACTAGCAATTTTGAAGTTAGAGGACGCTGTTAAAATGAAACAGTATGAATTTCTTTATGGCTGAAAAAGCAATAAGCTCCCACCAGCATTCCGAAATTACTTTACTTACAATGAAACTGGACGGAATACTAGGTTAGGTGCAACACCGCATCTAACTATTCCGCGATAAAAAAACAGAAACATATGGAAGTACGTGCATGAAGTACCAGGGTGCTTTGCTGCATAACCAAATATTAAGCCGTGGTATAGAATTAGCTGTACCGAAACCCATTTTTATGACTACGATGGAAACTTTTTTTCTAGCTACGTATGTGTAACACGCTAGTTTTATTTTATGTTGATGTTTCGACTCTATCTTCTACTTTCTATTTCCTCCTAATTTTCCCTGGCTTGGTCTACTACTTCTTTCTTCCCTCTTGTTGCGAATTCTGTTTGGTTCACGTATGTTAAGATTATGTTAATGTTCAACCCGGAATTGCGTTAGTGACACTGCGAATCAGAAAACATATTGCATGACGCAAGCTTTTTAACGTACCACTAACGAGAAAAGATTTGAATGGTTGATTGATTGATTGAGGACTGAAGCACTTTTGATGATCTGCCTGATGGATTTCGTCAACTGCTATTGAGATATGATTGAGTGTTTATTTCTTACTTACGATCTAATTGCAGGACCGAGATTGTAGAAGACGAAGTCCCAGATAATATGAAAGCTGAGTGCGAGGAAAGAAGACTAGAGCTGATAGGTATTCACTGATTTTTCCTGAACGTTGCAGAAGCAAAGTTTGTGGCTTCGAGGATTATTATAAGTTCGTTTCCTTAATATGATGCGAATGGTTTTCTTGTTAGTGTTCATAAATGTCAACGAGAAAGGTTAGGAGCTACTCTTTTTTTTCTGTCGTTGGTTCCTAAAGGAATTTCATTAGGGCTTCTGTTAGTGCCGATTGACTTGCATTTCTAATTAGGCAATCGTTTGAGACCAATGTTACGTTCACCCGCAGAGCGATTTAACTGGAGCCCTGGGAGATTGGTGCTCAGAACCAATTTTTAATTATCATACTTGGAGAATGACAAATAGTAATTTGTTGACGAAGAAATTCGCCAGTTCCTCCATTCCCCCAGCGCAACACGCGTTTCGCCCTATGTGGGGCTCATCAGTGACGTGCATGGGAACCGAACCCGGGTCACAGGAATGGAAAGCAGAGCACTTACCACTTGACCACGAGAGCTGAGGGAACTTGTAAGATCTGTACGACATCATGGCTTGCTAAGTAACACGTACGACGGCGTATTTACATAAATGTAAAGTTTGGTGTGGCCTAGAGTACCGAATACCGTACAGAGAGGCTCATATCACACGAGCATATATATTTTGAAATTGACCAAGTTAAGAAATTCACCAGTTCCTCCGTTCCCCAAGCGCCAGATGCGTTTCGCCCTATGTGGGACTTGTCAGTGACGTGCATGGGAACCGAACCCGGGTCACAGGAATGGAAAGCAGAGCACTTACCACTAGACCACGAGAGCTGAGGGAACCGGGGAGACATGTGCGACATTATCACTTGCTAACTAACAAGCTCAGAATATGCTGGAATAGTAGATTTAGTCTTACTAAAAATGTACCTTTGCTTTGATTGGTGGTGTTTGCCCCCGAGACCTGTTTATAAACGTAGCTGCATATAAAACTTGAAACGAAATCAATATTGAAGAGCAAGCATGTGTGTTTTTACATTATGATTGTGTGTTTTGTGAGTGACGAAAAGTTTAGGAAAAGCTTAGACTGATGAAGAGCGCGTTATCGTTTTACAAAGGATCATCTACTTCATTCCAATGACTTAACCAGGTTAAACTTTTTTCACTTCTGAAAGTGCCCCATGATTTTGCTGTCCATGACTAAAGGCGGTGTTTGGCAAGACGTGATTCAATATTTTCTAGCAAGCTGAGACCCAAAGCAACTCTTTTACGTCCCAAAGAGAATCGTCGCGTGGCTCAACTCATGTGCGGGTAGCATGGCGATCGCTACTCCAAATGACCTAAACTTAATGACCTAAACTTAATGGCCTAAAAAAGCCCCGCGATTTTTTTAATGATCACTTCTTCTGTAGTGATCAGTGAATATGTGTGTCATAAAATAGTGGCTGATGCATGAGGTGCACGAGGTGATCAGGTTTTTCTTTTTAACTTTCAGAGTCAGTTGCGAATGTTGATGAGACATTAGGAGAAGTCTTTCTAGAAGAAAGGCAGCCAACAATCGAAGAACTGCAGGTGCTTCCATCTTCTTGAAATCTACGGCTATTGATATGCGCACACACACGCGCTCACGCACACTCACACCGTGCTCCGAGAAAAATCAACGATTGACTTCCGGATTGCATGCTAGAAGCTTAGTTCTATAATTTCCCTGAGCATGGTATTCTTCACAAGTATTCCGCTTGTTTCTTTGTTCTTGGCTAAGAAGCGTGACGTATTATTGGCAAATACGTAAGTTGTTAGTCTTCGTAAGGTGATCCCCGAGACTCCCAAGGTGGATGAGCATCTCCGCTAAAATGTATGAACTGCCATTGATATTTTTGTTGCTGTGCTTATGCCTGACTGTGCGGTCTTATTAAAATTGATGTCGTCGGCAGGTTTCAATTATCTTCTGTGAGATTTTGTAGGGAATCAAGGAGATGCAATATCTATCTGTTCTCTCAGTGCAAGTAACTAATCAGCCAACGTGTGCGTTATTAATTTCAGTGATAAGTGCTC
Source organism: Craspedacusta sowerbii (assembly GCA_003687565.2). Taxonomy (NCBI): domain Eukaryota; kingdom Metazoa; phylum Cnidaria; class Hydrozoa; order Limnomedusae; family Olindiidae; genus Craspedacusta; species Craspedacusta sowerbii. The sequence goes on along the minus strand of QQSS02175965.1, from coordinate 1,133 downwards.
TAAAATATGTAGCGATTGTTCATCTATTTTTCTCATCTTTCTCTCCTTATTTTGACGCAGCTAGGGCTGACAGACTTGCGTTTGTAGATGGCGATAAACTCCATCTCTCCTTTGCGTCTCCAGGTGTATTGATGCACGTTTGACAGTATGGAATTTAACCACGTTATTCTCGGTCGTTCCCATCGTTGCGCTGCTTCTAATGCCATGAAATGTTGTTTTGCAAGTCTTTGCCCAGTCTACGCGCATGTCCTGGCCATGTGCTTTGTCGTTCCATGGGCATGTGCCATAGTTTCAGTCGGGCGAGTGCTTCTGCGATGCTCTCATTGGACTAGCTTATGGCGGGCGTGCTTTCTAACTCCGCCAGTTAGCTACTAGCGACTGCCAGTCCCAAGCGCAGATAAAGGAGGAGGGTTTGTGTTCTCTAGCACAAGCCTGAAAAACCCCCGCTTACCCTACATTGCTTACTAACCATGAAGCATAGACAACGGCCATAGGGCGTTGAAGCCCTAATCGTCTAAAGTCAACAGTATGCTTTGTAGGTTTGGTAGGGTGGTGATTTCAGATTTATGGTTTCTGTCGTTTGTTCTTCGCCATGCCTTGCGCGCTCTAAAGTACTTTTGTTCGACTTGTAAGGTCATTCATGCCTTCAGGCCAAGACTGTTCCATGGTTCTCGGTGCTTATTAATTTACCCATATTCCCTCGTCTCCGTCACTCTATCTTACTTGTAGACATGCGGAGTATTGTATACTCAATGCCACTCTTGCTCAGTTTTTACTATCTACACGCTCACCTATGTCAATTTTTTATATGTAATTATAATCCTGTTATATGTATATATATATATATATATATATATATATATAATTGGTGTTAATGATATATATTATATATATATGTATATTTATAATGTATATACTTTAATTATATATAATCCTATATTTATATAATCCTATAATCCTATGTTTATATATAGTTTATATATACTTCTATCTATATATGTACATGTATGTATATATATGTATATATATATGTATATATATATATATATATATATATTAACAGTGTAACTTCTTTTATGGAAAAAACTTTCTCACAATTTTTACATAACAGTATATTTCGGCAGCTCTGGATG
>QQSS02175954.1:0-14983 GCA_003687565.2 Craspedacusta sowerbii | reverse complement strand
TATATATATATATATATATATATATATATATATATATATATATATATATAGCACATCTCTATAACAATCAAATTTTGATCAGACAAAACAAAACTGTGAAAAAGCTATTGCTTTGAATGTTTCTCAACGACGACATTCTCAGAGTTTACATGCTTTATCTTCAATACCAAAGCGGATGGCAACAAAGCCAAAACTTCTCTCGCAAGAATTGTGTGCTAACTCTACTGAGGATTATCAAAAGACTCGCATTTGCAAGACAGCACTAAAGCTGGGTGGTTGCATTATCAAACTTTCACGCTACTCTCAAACTTCTGCAAACCGCAGCTTTCGATGCTAAAATACAGTTTGTTAATGTTGCTATAGCACCCGATAACGCCAAGGCAGCACAATTTCAAATCTTAGAGACACAGTAAGTAATCATTGGGAGTAGTTTTTCTTAACTTCAACCCGGGCAGGAAAAAAGAAGCTCAAACCAAAGGCTAAACAGGTAGAAACCTAGAAGCAAGCCATGCGCCAAGCTTGAAAGTCACTCACAAATAGAACAGGAGTAAGACGAATTACAAAGAAGAGCTAAATAGAACTTTCCTTCGCAACGACAGAAGAAAGAAAGGAGCAAGTTTCGCGTGCTATACTTCCTGCTCCACCACGAAGCAGAGGCAGATGATCCCTCTGAGATCGCTTCCTGAGACAAACCAGCGACGAGAGCAGATTTCACGGAGCCATGACGAATCCGGAATTGTAAACGGGAGTCACACGAGCAATTTATTATTAATAAGTACTGCGTTCCCATGGAGTTCCGAGCTAATTAAAGCCCGGCTTAGGCACGCATAGAAGAAACAATCAAAGACAAGCGGTCAGCAAAAAGCATTCGCAATCTGGCACCTCGTCCCGCAAACAAGAACGCTTGTATCACACAAGCTTTAAAACCACCTTCAACCTATTTTCATTCTAGTCTTTCATTTAGCATCAGGGACGCTATGCCACGACTGTTAATCTATTCTAATTAGTATAAAGCTGGCAAATTAACTTCTTAGTGATTTATCGTAAGATGCCAACCAATACCAAATCCTAATTACAGAAGATAAAACAACAACAAATGAGCAATACTGTGCAAAGCTATGCAAAGCTATTAACGATGAATAATAAGACGGTTACTAAAAAAGCTTCCTCATTCCAGATAGCAAACTAGAGTTTTCACGTCAATTATTAAACACGCTAAAATCCAAGCAGGTGCATACCTAACACTTATAATTTTGAGATTGTACGGCAAACGGCTGTTAATCAAAAAGGACTTCTGTCAGGAATCCTATAAACTACAAACAATTTTCATATTTAAGAAACGCATAAGCCACACATGTTTGACTAGGGATTACGAAAACTCATATACGAAAAGCGTTTAGTGCTTTCAAGAGCATCACCAAGACCTCTTTCCATAGCAGATCTGCGCAGGCTATTTTCAACTTGGCCGCAACATCTGCAGCCTAACAAAACCACAACCAAAAAGAAGATAAGCATCCCATGTTTGCTTGAAGCTGACTGCGATCATCTAGAAGCCGACCAGAGCTAACAGGCGCGCAATAATGTTATCACACGATCAGCGAAGTGCACTCAAACCTGCTTCAGAAAAGAGGCGCTCAAATTGCATGAATATTCAGACATCTGAACGAACAACTCATAAACGTTGCGCTAACGCTGACTTAATGACAGCTTTAGAGGTCCTATCCATATCATAGGTTTTTACTACATAGTTTAGGCTGCGAAAGAATCATAAAAATATTATGAAGGAACAATGCGCAAAGCCCTTAAATTCACACACAAAAAATCACCTTGAAGGCAATGCATGAAAATACAACGACGCCCGTACTGCAAAAGAGTTCCCTGGCCTGACTTTAGGCTCAGCGCATGTCTTGGTTTATCAATAAGAATGCCTGTAGGTAGCGATGTTGAATGTCACTAAGATCATTTTGGATCATATTTCGATTTCAACATCAAATCGATGACCTTCCATAAAGCTGTAGCAAAGGAGCGGGGACTGCAACCCCATTACAGCAACCCATCTGCTTCTAGCCAACATTTTACCTTTAATCGAAACTGCATTGAGGCGACCAAAGCAAAATACAAAAAATATATAAAAACAAAAACCCCACCAATTTTTTTACAATCCGAAGAAATAGAAGGTTAAATGATTACGTTTATATCGAAATGTATACGATTAAAGATACTACAAAATTTGACTGAGAGGCAAACCAGATCGAAAACGAAAAGCGTCTGGAAGCTAGCTGATTTAGCTTACTAGATAGCAACGCATCAACAACAATCTACATAGTCAGCCACAAACATTACATCACAAACATTACAAACATCACAACATTCTAGCAAACCAAGCCTCCACACCAAACAAGCTCCACAAAATCGCACCAATAACTACACCAGCACTTCTAGCTGAGACGCGCTGTCAGCCCCTCAAGCAGAATCGCTAACAATTTCTTCACCAGCAATTGATTTAAAATAGCAACCCGGATTTGCATAAACTAGATTCCTATTAAATCTGCCGGACTAATTTTTATTAAGCATCTTCACACACGTCCACGCATTGTTCTTCGTCCGCCACGAACGACCTTCGCTTGGTGAACTGCTGGACACTTCCACAAACAGCTTTGCAAAATGGGAACAAGCAAATCAACACCAGGCCATGGGACAAACGGGTCCTGTAAAACGGGCTACCACCTGGCTTGCCTAAACCCCGATATCCGTCAACTATCGAAATATGTTAGCAGCCCATACGGTGGTGCGACCCGCACTCACTTCCCTGTGCTAATCTCATTCAGGGATAGTGGTACATACGGATACTCGAATCATAGGGATGATTTTTTATTGGACGCCTGAAATGGTGCCATCTCAAACAGCTGGCTAATCCGACGGCGCTTAAACGCTGCTTGTTTCTGGTTGCACGCTCGCCTGTGCGCAACCTGCAATCAGATAAGATAATTCATACTTTTAGCACGGATGGCACCACCAATCGAAACCTGAAGCTAGCGGCGAAATACGACGAAAACGCTCTCAGCACTTCTAGTGAAAGACTAGCAGGCTACGTCCCATGCCCGCATTCCGCTTCGGATAAAAAAACAACAATTCATCAGCTGGAAACTTTACTAGCAAAAGACCAGTTCTAAACCCTGTCCAAGCAGTTCTGCGCTCCTCCAGAAGGCAGAGCTTACGCTTTTGAGGCTTCTAGTTACTCTTCTAACATTTAGAACAGACAAATACGATAATCTCATGCCCATTCAAATGATCTTTTCAACTGCCATTTGCTTGCAGTGCTAGCCTAACGTGCGCAACCATGGAAAAAACTGATTAATGGCGGATGGCGGATGGCACATGGCGGATACTGCGACACAAACGAAAGAAGTTAGTGGTGGTGAGGTTAATCACTCACATTTTTATCGCAAAATAGTTTTTCTTACACCTTACTTACATTAGTCAAAATGCCTTTACTTAAATTGCAAAAATATTGCCCGCAGTAAACATGCTATTCTCAAAACCTGGACCGTAGTTTAACTTTTCATACACTAAATCATGAAAGTTGACACAGAATGATACTCAGAAGCTTGTGCAAACACAGCCACCATCATTTGCAAGCCATACAGGAAACCTGCTGTTAAATTATTTAAAGAACGTCATTCGGCTCATATTAATAAATATTAATATATATTCTTCCCTTGCCCGGGACGAAATGCACGTCACGATAGTTTTCACGTTTTTCTTATACATGTATTTCTTTCAATTTTTCAATTTTCCCCAAGTTGCAGAGTAGCCCTACTTATATTGAAAGATTGATATCATTAACTACCAAAGAAATTTTCTTTTATAAAGACCTCTTCCAGATGCACCCCAGTACAGTTCTTGCAATAACCTTCTTCATATAGCATTTGCTTTTTTTCATCACCATAATTTCCTGCATTAAAGAAGAAGTGTAACAGTGAATAAAATTGAGGGTTAAGCGATTATTTCACAATGAATTAATTAGAAGCTATCAAATGCTCGGAACGTAACAGACATATCCATCAAGAATGTTGCAACACCCAAGGAAATCAAGGAATACTTTTCAGTCAAGAAGTGGAGATGTTTGTCCTGTTTTGAAAAATATCTGCCGTACGCATTTTTCCCAGAAAATGCATTTAAGAACATAATATCGGATAGCTACTTTGAAGACAACTGTAAATATTACGATGACGATCAATTGCATGAATGACGCATAGAATAAGAAATCTTAATACATTTCTCGCACATAAAGACGTCAGCCTCTCTAACCAAGCATCATCGCGAGTTGACAACATTTCCCTACTTATTAAAGTAAAATTTTTCAGAAATAGCGATCTCTAAACTCGCATTACCATAAATAATGGGAACTACTATTTGCCTTAGTTTAATGAACTACTCATTTGCTTATTGGTGTAAAACTATTGCAGACGTTGGATGGGCCGGTTTCTACGAGTATAATTCTACATATACAGATACGAAGATACGGTATGATCTTCGCTTTCAATCTTAGAACAAAATCGAGGCACCTTTCATTGAAATTGAAAAAAAAAGAAGAATATTATTTTTTGCTGTATCTACAAGCAACCTTCTATGCGTATAAAGATTTTAGGACTCTTCAGGATAAAAAAGGAAAACCCGCACGCAACAGAGTTTACGGAAGATTTCAATGTTAATCCTTAAATTATAACAATAATATAGAACGAGCGATTTTTATGAGAAATTCTCCACCATCTCGAGAAACGTTACGGTTACAGAGACTTATTAGCAATATTTTCACCAACAATGTGAAGTACCCTCACCCTAGAAAGCTAGGTAGATCATACAAAAACTTAAGAGATGATGCGCTTCTAGGAGAAATTGCAAAAAAAGATATAGCATTCTTACCTTACCAAAATATTAATTGGGTACTTGCATTTGAATAAATATGATTTGAAGTACACTATCGTGTAAATTGTATTGATTTGGGTTGAATTTCGGAAACGTTCATTGGTTTTTAGCTTGCGAGAATATTTTTCGAAAGATGCGAGACTCAGTTGCATTACTTTACCTACCTAATGACAGGCAGGTAACAAGCGGCAAGTTTGTGGGTTGCTTCTGTCTAATGGCAAATCAAATGTCGCATATTGCAGCTTTCTCTTGTAAACTGCTACACTCAGCCTAAGTTTCGGGTTCTTTATACTCTGCTAGTATGCAATATTTGACCTGTACCTTCACTTTAAATTCACTTCTACCCCTTGCATATACGTCCCTTCAATAGATGATTATGTGTACAACGCCGTTCGTTTAACTTCCAGCAGCTGTACTTATAGTTCTTGCAAACTATCATCTTTATTTTAATGTTTTACCTAGGCGTGCATTATGTCTTTAAAAGCATTCCCTGAGAAAGAAATTGTTTTTATTGTCTTGATGTTGATAATTTAATAACCAGTTTTCTAACAAAAACAACAGGCGTGCTTAATATTATGGCTCCCGTCCATCATAGAACGCGCAAAGAATCAAAGGTACAGAAAAACCCCTGGATTACGCGAGCCTTGCTTCGATATCTAACATGCTGTCAGCGGCGGTTTTTTTCTGTTGAAGAAACTTGAAGCAGCTCCATTTGTAACAAGGATAACGTGTTGTGTTGCATCGATTCCTCTCATTTCAATCTCATCACTTTTTAATCCTCCACTAACTGCTTAATAATTCCATAATGCCAAGGGTGGAAAAGCTAAGCACCAAGGGTTAATACTGGATAAAGATTTTCCTTAATTGCAATATAAGCAAATTAATTACCAAATATTTGAAAAGGGTTGGTTTTCTGCGCGGCCTCCGAAACAATGTCATAAAGATAATCGAATTGCCAGTTATAAATCTTTTATGCTAGGCTTCCTTGACCACGATGACGTGGACTGTCACTCTCCGCATGGACATTCGTTACAAGGCCAGTTGGAATCCACTCTATACGAAGCTGCCTTAGCAATGTCTAGTGTCCGGATGTGAACTTGAGCTGTAAAACTTCATAAAGATTTAGGATGGGAACGAACAACGAAGTCATAGACGATTTCTTTTATTCTAAAAACGGATACATAACATGGTACCCGCGCACTTGCCAGCTTTGCTACCATCTAGATGCACGAGATACAGACTGGGAGATCATTCGATAATGGAAACTCTGACTGCCATACTTAAAAGTTTAACGCTTCTGTCATCCAGTCGTAATTCATTACTGGACTAACTTAGACAAATCGCTTTAAGCATCCGAAATCTAAAAAAGCTGCACAAATGCAGCAACCACATTAGTGACTCCTTCACGAAAATGTAAGTATAACATCCAACATTCCTTGGGTGTCTGATAAGTACGTTCTGGCTTATGGCCCTAAACGCACATAAATGTCTACATAATTTTGCAGATAGCAAGGATCCAACTAGCATTGCAGAGCTTTCGCCACTTATACTTGCCACCCTGCTTGACGGTGCGTGTGGCATATCAAGGCTTTCGGTATGCGAAGCTGTTGCCGATGAGATATTCTGAATTCTGATGTATGGTCGTCGTAAAGAGAGACAGTGAAGGTAACAGTAACACTCTTCTTGAAATAATCACGTTCATGGTAGATACTCATGAACAGATACACACATACACAATAACATTTTCCTAGATAAGACCAGCTTGTGTTCGGTGCAATTAGCGCTTTGGTGACTAACAAGCTTCTTTTTTTTTATATCAATGTGCGGCCTGCGCGTAGCTGCATTTCTGCTCTCCTAATGTGAGCTCTGATTTCTACGGGTTTGTAATAGTTACTTTTGTTGGGTACGATGAATTTTATCGATGAATCTTATGGGAGTGTTATGAGTCACTATACGCATAGAAAGAAATTAAAAACACACGGTAACTAAAGTTGAGAGGTTCACCAAAAATTTTGAAATCATGTCCTGGTCAGCCTCATGCCAATGGACGCTTTGGTTGCCTTCCTTGCTGGAATTCTACTATACTCGGAATCGGAAGTTTTAAACAACTCCCGGATTACCAATTTATATTCTTCTAAACAAACTGGCAAAAAGACCTGGTCAGAAATTGCAGCAAGCGCCACTATCTCCACCGGTAACCCGCTTACATAAACATTATGCGTTCTTAACAATCATATCCTTTGGAAAACCTGATACCTGCTTTAAAAATAAAGAAAAGAACGAAAATCAAAAAGCAAACATCAAAGAAAATGTATACAACCTTAAATGGTACTTAATGAAAAAGACCAAAATGCATCATTGAAAACAGCTGCAACAAAAGCGGTTTCGCTGCCTGCACGCCAATAAGAAATCAAGACAGTTTCATGGAGTTCAAATTGACGAAGAGATCAGATCCAAAAAAAATCTTACACCAGCAAATAACATTTTTAATATGAAGGGCATATACAACGCAACTGGCTTGCAGTAACAAAAAAAAAAAACAAGAAACTTCATATCTACTCTCACACACATGGCTTATGCTCCCCCGGAATCCACTAACGTCATAGAAATGATCTATATTGAAATTATTCAGTAACCTGTATTTACTAAAAGGTAAAAATAATTAATGTTGCATAATAGACATCATCACGAGAATTCAAGGCGAGTTTGCGAATCAGAAGTTCACGTGCTAAACAGGCTTACCTTGAGCAGACTTGTCTTTTTCTCAGAAGATGCAAGAATGGCCTAGGAAGAACAAAATAACGGTAAGGGGCAGTCTAGTCTGCACACTGCAGATAGGATTGGAGAGTCAAACTTCAGGGATCGGAATACCTTGTGTTGACAAGGGGGGGTGCGTCTGCCTGTTTCGAGCGAAATCTCACAGTTCTAAGCGAAATTCACAAGGCAACACACGAAACCCTTGTAAGATGTGTAAAATCCTTATTGGATAGTATGTTTGAATCTTAGGCTAACCCAAGTGATAAAAAAATATCGACGGTTGAAAGAAAAAACCTTACTACTAACTCCATTACATACGGTTTAAATCTAATATAACTTAGCAAAAAGTTTGTAATATTGTTTGTAGATAGTGAGTAGGTATTGATGCTAGATTTAGTTTAGTTTCATTTAACTCCGGGTCTAACTTTTCTACAAAGGACCCGCTTTCCAAGCGTTAACAAATTAAAATTATATACACATATCGACGGTTGAAAGAAAAAACCTTACTACTAACTCCATTACATACGGTTTAAATCTAATATAACTTAGCAAAAAGTTTGTAATATTGTTTGTAGATAGTGAGTAGGTATTGATGCTAGATTTAGTTTAGTTTCATTTAACTCCGGGTCTAACTTTTCTACAAAGGACCCGCTTTCCAAGCGTTAACAAATTAAAATTATATACAAATTAGTTTGCGCTGGCTGCAACGCCTGCTACATCGGAGAATCCTCCAGAAATCTTAAAACTTGGATTGATAAGCCCTCGTAAATTTACAAACACTTGCTAATGAGTGTCAACTGTGAGCGAGAGTGTTGTGTGACATTTGCGTTTCTGTTTTGGATGAAGCTCCAACGGATTTTCAGCGCAAACTGAAGAAGGCTGTTCTATCTTTGAACGATTGATATATTCACGCTTATTCCGTATGAATATCCTTGTATTCGTACATTCCTTATAAATATCCTTGTGAAGTTTGTTTGGTTAAGTCAAAAATGACAATGGTTTTGTCGAAACATGTAATTTAAATTTAAACGAGCTGTTTTTTTTTCTTTAAGTAATTCCCAATGTGGTGCTACTGCGTTCCTTTGGATTTATTATCACTGATTGGTGCACTAACCGCCTGTTACTTAAACGCTTGTAATAAAATGTTTTTATATATGAAATGAACAAACTTCATCGAAACATTTCCTGCAAACTTAAAGGATACGCTTTTCTTCTGAAAACTGTTGTGCTCAACAATTCGAAAGACAAGCTTCCAATAAGTCCAGCCAAAATTACAGAACGACTTGTTTTATGAAGCATGCAATCCTTGTTAAAAAAAAAGATGACTCAATGACAGTCATGTTTTGCCAAGATTCCATATATTGTAGCATCTGATTTCCTGCAAAACAATCTTGACAAAAAAAAGATACATTTCATCCACAAAGGAACTTCTGTAGAAGACTTGGCAAGGTTCAAAGCAGTTCTCGCAAATTGTAACCACTATCATTCTTTAAACGATACAGAAAAACCCAAGCCCCACGATATTCGCATTTTATGCAAGAACGAACACGCGAATTCTGCTGTTGCATTCGGAATCCTACTGAAGTCCTATTGGAAGTCAAGCTGCATCACCAGCGACAGAGCACACACAGTCCGCATTGGAAGCAAAGCCAATACACATGATGTTTTTTATACATATGGAAAGACCGGGAATTAAATACATAGGCAAATTACGCATATGCGAATGATAGCCATGAAAGTGCTCAAGTGTTGATAGATATGAAGATGAAAATCAGGGAGTTGAACTGCACTGCCAGAACTGCACCGACAAGAAACGTCTGAATTGTCACTTAAACTCACAAATATGACGAGATAAAATATATCAACCTAGTGAAAGGCAATCAACTTACTCTATAGGAAGTTTAGACAAAGAACTTGCCCTACACAGCGTAAACCTTTCCTTCGTTCTCGTGCATGATAATCCATCATTTTAAGTTCACAGGCTAGCAATGTTTGGAAGAAACCGAAGTGAGAAATAATGGTTCGACATATGATATTTTCATACAATTATATTATCATTTCGTGTACTTTAATTTTATTATATCAATCGCAGGTTGTGTAGCCGACCATCATCGTGTTCGTGCAAAGTTGATGCTGCACTTAAAGCGAGCGCCAGAGAAAGATGGCCGCCACTGCGTGAGTGGTCCAAGCTAATTCACCCCCTCATAAGAGCAGAATGCCAATGCGTGAGTGGCGCATGCTAATCGACCCCCTCGTAGGACCAGAATTTAAAATAGAGCTAGGAAACTGATTTGTGTTACTAAATGACTCTTACACAATGGATGTTGCAACAGAACAGTTCACTGACACGTTGGTAAACACAGCAACCTAGTAACGAACCCATAGTACGGCAGCTAAGACGACGGTGGATCTCAGATGAACCTAGATAAAGCCAAAGGTGCATCCGACGGACGATACCGGGAATGAGCTTCGTACGCTTTACGCACTTCTACACTTTAGCCGCAAACGCCGACCAAATTCTGCCCACAACATTCGGAAAGCAGACGGTTCGTTTGCGAAAACATCTATTGAACGATTGGAGAGATGGAAGAAGTTGTTCGAACCCGTTTCAACCTGAACCCAACCAGCAAACTGGGTCACTTCTCTATCATTGTCGTAGACGCTAAAGCATAAGAAGAACCATCGCTGAGCGAGGATGCAGCTATTTTTACTGCAGTGACAAAGAGCGCCGGACGAAGATCTTGTCGTTTCAGAAATCTATGACACTGGTGGCGAAGAGCTACGCAAGCGATTGAACTCGCTTACTTCGCTTATTTGGTGCTCAGATAAGATTCCCAAGTCGTGGAAGAGTGAAGTAGTAGAACCAATTCTGAAAAAAGGTGAGACCTCTCACAATGCAAAAATTACAGAGGCATCACCATTTTCTCGGTTCTGGGCAAAGTGCTTACAAGAGTTCTGCAAGTGCGATTACAAAGCCATCGCGATCAACATCCAAGGAGCAGCAGGCTTCAGGCCGAACCGGGGCTGTTGTGACCAAATATTTAGCCTCCAGCAGGTATGGGAGGAGGGAATCCCGTGTGAGTAAGACCTGTTTCCCTCTTCATAGATTTCTGCTCTGAGTTTGACTGGGTCTCCTGGCATGCATTGTGTATGTCTGTCAAACAAACGAATTCCAGATAAATAGTAACAAGTTTAAAAAGCGCCTTTTTGTAGCTGCGTGCAAAGTGGATCCATCAAGGCCAATATAAATGCGGAGTGGGTATGCCAAGAATGCGTTGCATTGTCTCTGCTTTTCAGCAGCGCGGTCGACGCCATGATTAGAGTAGCGTTTGACGGTAGGCAGGGCGCGCGGGAGCACACTTGTGGGTCACTGAAATCATGTTCACGACGAAAGCGTTTTTCTAGCTAACACCGAAAAGCCCTTCGCTATGGCCTAAGGATCAACGCAGAGAAAATCAATATCCGACGGATCCAGGTCTGCTGTGATTCTTTTTGGCGCAAGAATCGAACAGGTGCAGCAGATCTAATATCTTGGCTCCCTGATAGAGGATAAGATGATTGCAGCAACTGCGCAGGTGCAAGAGCGAACAGACCCTGCTCCAGCCGCCTTCCAATCACTCAGCTGGTGTCTTTGGAAAAAGCGAAATAACTCCTTGCCTACAAAGCTCCGATTCTACAGGAGCTTGATACTTCCAGTTCTTCCAAATCTGATCTGAGAAAGCTGGAGTCTTTCCAAATTGGATGCTTGCTCAGTCGAACAGATTCACCAATGACGCATTACGAAGACGATTTTATGAACAACCAACCGCCAAATTATAACATCAAGGCTGATCCGCGTTGGCCCGGTCATGTTTGCAGGATGTCTAGAGAGCGCGCTCCTTATCGCACGCTAAGGAGAACAAGACCCGTTGTCCGCCGTCGGGAGGTTGGCACCTAGAAAGACGTGGCTCCAACAGGTCGAAGCAGACCTGAAGAAGACGCGGCTAGACCTCAGCAGCGCAAAACAGAAGGCGCAATCGTGATTTGACGTTCAATTCATGGCGCAAACGACAGCCTACCGGCTCCGGAGAGGCCTCCACTCACTGGATGTCAATGATGATGCAATAGAATGGAAAGGAAAACATTAATTATTTACCAGAAAAAACTGTCTCAATCTATGTCAGCTCTTTTCTGGGTTACTCGTGCATTTATCCATATAGCCGAATAAAATACTTACAAGGGACGCTTTCCTCCCAGCAACATGATTTTTTCCATTCCTGCAACACAAATAAAATTTGCGGTATCATGTACAAGACGTCAGAAGCGGTCATCGAACACACTTATAACTTTAACAAGCAAAAACTAACAGGGCACAAGTGCAGTTCATTTCCCCTAAAACAAAAAGAAAACAGTAACTTAGTGGCATATAAGGTGTTTATTAAAACATTTAACAAAAAAAAAACAGAAAATCATTTGCAGTAGCACAAGCGTTGATGCAAGGATACAACAACATCTAATGTAGCAACAATCTTAGAAAATCTTACAACGAATGCTTCAGGAGGCAGGAATTTCTAAGCAAGATTCAAAAAGTTTGAGGCTCTGGGTGAAAAACTCATATTGAGAAATGTCTGAGCAATGTAACATAGAAATGGATGTATGATGTATTGTATCAGATTTCAATGTGATTCATGTGTAACCAGGTGGATGCAAGGCAACTAAACTTAATTTAAGTAAACATAATCACACACTTCTGTAAGCTCAATAAACAAGATACTATCCAATATAACCTCTTCACAAAGGCTATTGAGGTAATCAGCATACATGCACTTCACCAAATATGCTAACAAACTATTGTCAACTCATTAACACAACCTCAAGTCACCAAGCGTGTTAGTCTGCGATAAAGTAAGAATGCATGCCTAAAAGGATAATAAAACATCATCAGCAATTATTACCCTAAATTGTTTATCAGCAAAGTATGGTTAATCCTTGAGTGGTTACTTACAACACATCAATTTCTGCTACAATTAACTTAGATAATAATTCACACAAATTAGATTTTGCTAACATAGGTAACATGAATTTCTTTAGACCTCTCATTACATGTAGATTAAATTCAAACTTTTGGCCCAGTTTGGAACAATGTTTACTTACTTTACAAAAGATGGAGAGATCCCCATACGAAAAGAAGGGGCAAGTTTTTGGCATGTACACATGGACATAGAAATGAAAGCTTTTTAACAATGTGTGTGATGCCCTTTACTTAAGATTAAAAAGGCTAAAAAAAAAACTGTCCAATCCAGCATAAAACAAAATTGTCATTGCATCTTTGCAACTCGTGGTATCCTCAATTAATTATGACCATCAAGATAATGTTATTAAAAATATAATAACTCTGTAGTTACGACTAACAAAAAACAACAAAACTCGTTACATGATTTTAAAAAATGACTTAAAAATGTATTAAAAACTCTTATCTGCCCTTTCCTAGAATCAAATTGCCGAAACAGTTAATGGAGGCTGATAGCCATTGCATTTATAGTAGCTTTTGGTTAGATACATGACGACAGGACTTCTCTCCTATTTGATAATCAACAGTAGATGATTCAACCACAGCATCAGTGTTCATATGCAACAAGAAATGAGATAGCAACTCATACTTAGCTAGTCACCTCGCATATCAGCAGTTAATAGTTGAATAAAGAATGCGACGTATTATTTATTAAACAATAGCATAGCATGATATAACGAGCTAAATTTAAAACACTTTCATACCTTTTTGTCCATTCTAACAAATTCAAAGAATATTTTTTAATATGCGGCGGTGAATCCGTGGTATTTTTTTGAAAGGCTACTGGCTCGTTTTTATTTTTGTGCACAGCCACTGGCGCTCTCTGTCTCTGTCTCTGTCTCTCTCTCTCTCTTTCTCTCTATCTCTCTGAATAATGTACCGACTATCGTTCTCCTCTAACCACGAAGCTGGATTTGCCCTGGGTCAGTTTCTTGCTGCTCTTACCAAGTGGTACGAGGTTATCACGTGATCGTGTATCCACTGGTCACTGTAGCCACATACAGGTCTTTTTTGAAAGTGTCTGACAATTGTTGCGATTGAACGTAACAGCTGGAGAGGGTAGAGTTCCTGTAACCTGATTGTCTGGTAATGGCGACCGTCTGCATTTGTTGCTAAGGGAGATAATCTTTCGCTTAACTGTCCCTGATGAATTGCTAATATATATTATAAAATATATAATATAAAATATAAAATAATAAATAAAGAATGAATTGCGCTAACTGTCTCTGATGAATTGCTCAGTGAGGGTTCACAATGTGGACTAGGCTCTGACGGATCCACTGCAACCGATCTAGAGGCGCTCTTCGTTCTTGATGGTCACAGGCTCCAATTTCCAGGAAGTCAATAAGTGTAAGACGTAGCGAAACCACGAGAAGAAAATGCTTTGATTGGGAGGAAGACTTGTAGCTTGGGAGCGTGCAGTTGGCAGATCATCAACACGTGGTTCCAATTTCGACAACTGCACTGCTTTTCCAGGACAGTCAAAAGCAATTCAGCAACTGGATTACCAACTGTTACCATCGTATTACGTTCATTGTAAAGAGCGCTGGTTAGACTTCATGAGCTCCACTATACAAAGTGGAGTAGGCAAGGATATTCTTTTTCAGTTCTTCTATTCTTGTCGCGGTACCCCTAGCACAAGCCATTCGCAATGACCCAAGTATTTGGGCTACCGGCTAAGCAGTGCGCAAATCATGCTTACAACCTACGCCGATGATAAAACATAATTTTAGAGTGAAATACCCTTTTCATTGAAATACCCATTGGACCAACTTGAACTGCCGCGTAACCGGAAAACACACACACACAAACACAGCGGTAAAATACCAAACTGGGTTTTCTTGAAACTCTGCGTCCAGAACTAAGCAGTCCCCGTATCATTGGTCTCCAAAGGATGAGGGCAGAAGCATTTCACGATGCTATGATAAGAGATAAATTCGCAACTTTTGGAATATTTGCCGCAGCTACTTGCTAAAATATTGCTTAAGCCATATGCGGTGGAGCGAGGTTTGTATATAGGCCTATTATGAGCCAAATTTTTGAGGGAGTTGGAAGCATGTTCGATAATTCAGGCTCTTTAGCAGTAGTTACGATGCACAGTAAATGTACGATGTAAAGTATACTTTTACGCTGGAAACAAACAACTCAGCCAACTTGATTTCTCATAGACATATAGATAGATAGATAGTTAGATAGATAGATAGATAGATAGATAGATAGATAGATAGATAGATAGATAGATAGATA
>QQSS02175943.1:0-14984 GCA_003687565.2 Craspedacusta sowerbii | reverse complement strand
ATGATGATGATGATGATGATGATGATGATGATGATGATGATGATGATGATGATGATGATGATGATGATGATGATTTCAGTCCCATTCCAATCTAAACTTCGCAATCAACATGGAGCCATTTTACATAGTTATGGATGCTTATCTTTTCCTTGGATTAAATTTTTTGGACGGATTCCTTTCTTTGCTTTGCTCCAGAAATTTTCATAAAGAAATTTCTTGATCCTCTTAATGTAAGGAGCATGTATATTTCTTACCAGACAGATGCCAGTAGTGGTACACAATTTCTATGACATCTTTGAGCTGTTTCACGTTAGTCTTGCCTCCTCTCCATCAATTTTTTGCATTTCTTCTGTTTGGCAGCATGATGTAATGCCCAGAATCTTGTCTTGAAATCTTCTCTTGTTGAAACTGTCTGTTTTCTATCTTTCTCTTTAGCCCTGACCTAGGTTTCTCGTCATTCTTTCTTCAATTGAGCTGCTTTTAGCGTTTCAATTAAACTTCATGTATCATAACCTATAGGTCTAATCTGGGAGCTTGTCACATTGTTTATCATGAATGCAAATTCAAAAAAATGGTTAAATTAATCATTTTGGCTTTTGTAGGGCTTGCTACTTTCTAAAGCCAATTCACATATCTTTATTTGTATTGAAGGAGTACCAGCTGCCATGATGCTATATATCTATGATCTTATAGAACTTGTTAGTGCTACATCAAAGATGTTTGAAATTGTTCACTTTGACCTCTCTTCAGATTATGTACGCCTTGGTATTGTTACTATTGTGTAAATGGTTTGTGAACTTTGTGAGATAAAAAATTTGTTTGATTTTAATGCTCTGAAGCATATTTAATTTGAAATGGGCTAGGAGTTAAGAACCCATTGAAAAATTTAAGATTAAGTCAGCAGACTTGGTAAGCGGGGATGTTGGCAACCTTGCTTGAAGTGGGATTAAGACGTTTGACCTTGTATTGAGTGGATGAAATTCTTTTCCATTAAATGATGTTATTGAAATCCTATCTATGAATGTGGCTAGTGTTGCATTATGCTGGGATGATTCTGGTAATCCCTCTTATGCAGGAATAGTCAGGCTTGCTGAGTTGGAAATAGTTTGTCTGTAGTTAAGACGATTATTTGCTGTGGATGCTTATATCTGTTGAATACTGTTGCTACTTGTGAAATCAGTTTTCAGCAAAAACTGTATGGGTGTGTGTGTATTTCAAAGTTACTGAGATTAGATTTAAATTAAGATTGCTAGCTTGTTGTTCGTTTAGACCGATGATAATTACGTTTGAATCAAGCCTACTCACGTCAGGATAAGTCTTTTGCACTTGGAATTTGTTTGGCCGCTATGGTCTGCTTTAAAATATTTCAGCGGAAATCCTTTTTTGCGTTTAAAATTGCTACTAAAGTATTTCTACCAATACTTCTGGGCAGCTGAAGCCAGTTTGCGAAGCTTTGAATGCATTCTTTTGTAGGCAGATTAAGCTACTCTTAGATTTCTTGGATGGATGTGAATACATGTTGTCGCCCAAGAACTCCGGAGCTAATGTTTTTTTTTCAGTGATAGGTGTTTATCAGCAATGGGTAGGCTACAGTAGGCGACTTTGTTTAGAAACTCCACTATCTAGTCATTTGTTTTTCTTGCCGAAGATTTGAAATTGCTTTGTCAGTTGCCCTGACAACCAGATGCACTGGTAAGATCAAGAACGCGATGCCGGGGAATACTTTCTAAGTATTAGGATTTGCTTTCAGTTTCGTATTGTTCTTGAATGTAATTAAAATTTATGTAAAGTTACTTTTGAAGTTCATGTAATTCCCTACTTAACTGACATTCATGTTGCGGTGGCACCATTTTGATAAGAACTTAGCTAATTGATAGTTAAACGTAGACAAACAGGAAATGATAGGTCAAAGAGGAGGATAGGAATTTTAAGGCTTTTGAGGGTAATAAGGAAAACCATGAAACCGAGCAGTTAGCGAACAACGAAAGTAAAGACGCGTTTGCGACACACCTATAAAGTTCACATGAAGATTTCCTTACGAAAATTCCGTAAGTGCTGATGCGCCGATTGTCATTCTTCCGTGGTCGCTCAAACTTTGAAACATTCCCGATTCGATCATCTTCATTACATATGCAGTGTCATTCATATCGACCATTTTCCTGGTCAAGTTGCCATGCTTAATTTGTTGTTGTTTTTTAAAGTCTTTTTAAGATTGCTTTTTTCTTTCGTGTGGTTACGGTCTGTATCTTCACGAAGTTATTAGCTAGATCAGCCATTTGGCATGAGACTTACCAATCCCTGACCTGCGTATCGGATTCCCTGTGGAATAGCAGTAAGGGCTGATTCAGCCCGGCTGAATAAGGTTGTTCAGACATTTGTTTTACTTTGGCATGTGTCAATACTCCTGTAGGTGGTGCCAGCCTTCCCCGCCTTTAATGTTTATAAAATAAATAAATCCTCGTGTTTTTTTTAATGTTTATTTTAACCCCTTTAATCATTTATGAAAGTTTGCTTGGTACGAATTTGGTCGTGGAATCAAATGAATTGGCACGTACTTCTTGTCGTGACGGGCTTCGGAGTCGCGGCTGAGCTGGAAGTTGAACTGACGGCTGTTGGTCCCTTGTTCAGGAAACCAATTAAGTCTGTGAACAGTGAACGGTGAGAACTGGGAAGAGATAATTAACGTGCGCCAATGGTCATCCTAGGTTTGTCTAAACCAGCTATTGTTATTCCCTTCTCTTGGCACAAGCAGGTATTCGGCACGAGGACGTATGATTGAAGAGTGGCATGTAGATGAGCTTGTATTGTGAGCACCGTGTGGGATCACGCATAGGATTCGTTGTTTTGTTTGTGCAAGAAGGTGGTCCCTCTCATGTCTTCGGTATTGTGCGCCGAATACCAGGAGATTATTTTGTAGGATCAACCCTTCGCTCTTGTCAAGTAGTTAGCAACCTGCAAACGTTTTGGCAGTTGTGGTATTCGATGAGGAAATCGTTCTCGTGCTCGCTTGTATCAGCAGCAGCATGGTCAGTCGGCTGCTCGAATGGCACATCAGATGTGCAGCTCGTGCAGGCGAGAGCACGTTTTCTGCTCTACGCTGTACGCGGGCTTCAAACCGTTTATTGTCCGAGGTCCCCCGATTGAGAATGCCCAGTATGTTAGCGATCAGCCAGCCAACGTAGTTATTTCGCTTGTCTATTTATGCTTTTTCTGTATTGCTGCTCCCATGTTCTGACCATTCGATTAAATGAGTTTTCTCTCGCACTTCTTCCGGAGGAAAAATCGGTTTCCGCTGAAATCGGTCCTGGTTGTGGCGCCGAGAGCGTAAGACATAATCTCAGCATTTTAAAACGCATTCTTTCTTCACTTATTTGAGTTTATAGTTCAAGATCTCCGCCTTATCCTTTAATTTTCATTAGCTTGTTGTTCATGTGGCACTTTAAGCTGGTATAAGAAAATCTTAATTGAGTTGCAGTGCGTGGTAAGAGTTGATGGTATCGACAGCTGTTCCGGAAGATTAACTGATTGCCATTAGATCTCCAGTTTTCAATCAGTGGGTCGGTTTCGGGGAAGATGTTTTTAGTTGTTCATTTTAAGGTTTGGAAAGTGTCGGTTGTTTGTAAGGGCCTAGTAAAACAGGGTTTAGTTTGGGGGAACTGGACAAAAGTAATTTTTCATACTGTAGTAAGTTGTTGTTTTTTTTTTGTTTTTGTTGGAAGGTACATATTTATTTTAATTAGGATTTATGGCCAAGAGCCAGGTGTATATATGGCTGTCTGGCTGTAGATATGTTATATGGTGAACTGTTTCTTTCGTGCTGGTATGGGAAGCCGAGTCAATGTACGCCAGAACGTGCTGATTCTTACGTAACTTGTGGCATGTTTGTGTTTGACGCAAAGCTGGTGTTGATAAATAAATTGCTGTCATTACATTCAATCATTGCAAGTAAGTTACAACTAATTAGAGATATTCGGCGTCGACTTACGATTGAGCCCAAATATTTGCAATCTTGCTAAAAATCCCCCTGGTGCAGGTGGAACGTTGAGAATAGTCAGCCAGAAGTTTGATTTTTTTTTAACTTAGTTACCCGGCGTCAGGTTTTATAGCCAGACCAGTCAATATTCTATTTTGTTGCAGGTGCAGATGTTCAGGTGAATAGTGAATGCTGATGAATAAGTAAGAAATGCGACATCCTGATGAGGTCATGGCAGATTCCAAAGCGCAAGTCGCCGCTCGGGTATGTCTTTCTAGTTTTCTTCTTCTTTTCTCCTGTAACGAGTGGCGCCAGGCATCAACGTTTCTATGTTGGTAGTCAGATCGTAGCAAGCACATTCTGCATGAGCTCGAACCCTGCTATGACTATCACTTGTCTTTGTTTTGATTTTTATTGTTTTGTTTTTTTACTTTATTAATCAGTTCAAGTGTGTATGTATGCCATGCCTCTTGAAATTTGCCTGAGGCCTTTTCGATTGGCGCCGCTTTGGTTTAGGCGATGTTGGTTCGATAGGAATGGTTGGTTGCGTTGGCATCACGTTGGCTGCTTGTCGGGTTTTGTTATTAGTTCGATCTCGGCTTTCGATAGTGCCTCGCCGCAGCACGAGCTAGATAGTAACGGAGCTGGTGTGTTTCGCGTGAGAAATTCTTGAAATCGGCCTGATCCCGTCAATTTTCGAGCCTGCCGATAATAGGATTACACACTTGGTTACATTTCTTCATACCTGTGACTGACTATCAATATGGCTCTGTTGCTTGCAAGGTCAGTCTAGATCCATAGATATTATAGACCCTTTCTTTGGAAAGGAAATCCATTCCGAACACTCTGGTATGGAGGCTGTCGGTGAATCGTTAATCCATGTTAAACGCTGAGTTTTTGAGCAGCGCGGTACAGAACTTTGTAGAGCGGCTCGCGATTCTTTCCCGAGCAAAGTTATTTTAAATTCTTGATTGGAACTAAGTGTTTTCATTCAGTTTAAAGGCCTTGCGGTAATTTGGCGTTCACGAGGAAGCCTGCTCTGGTCTTCATTGTGCAAGGGGGTTCCATGTTCGTTATCGCAATCAGCATAATTTGTCTGACTTGCACGTTTGAAGGAATACTCTGGTTTGTTGGCGTTGAGAAGTTCAATGAAATTAGCCCCATTTTTAGCGTACATATTTACTTTTGTTGCGCTTACAACTGTTTTCACGTTTTCGCAACGCCATTGCTCCGCAGCTAGTTGTTGTTAGTGGTGATGTTATCAACCCAGAAAAGTACCCTCGTTGCCCCCGTCTAGATTTCCAAAGTGTTTTTAGAAACAATACACATAATTATCGTCTTTAAACCGATTCGAGCGTCACAAATCCGCTCACGATTGTGTGAGAAGAATACGTGCGTACTGTTGCGTGGCCGACCTTATCGTTTGGTAGTAGTTGAGCGGCGAAGTTACGAAACAACACCGGCATGTGCCTGGAATGTTTGTTGTCATTGCAAAACTGCGTTTTCTGCTGTGCGTTTTTTACGGAACGCTCTCATAAAGTTTGCGTATATCGTTGGTGGTGGCAGATACGTTGTTCTTGGCGCAATTTATATTGACCAACTTGGGATCTGGTGTGAGTCGTGTGTAGCAACAAATCGATTCACGTGGAATACGAGCAGTTTTCTCGCTCAAGCTCGTGTGCGTAACACTATACTGTCGCCTTGCTTTGCTGTGGCTTTCTGCGCTACTGAATACTCACTGAAAGATTAATAAGTAAGCGGAGGAGCAAGTGGCTGTTTTAATCTTCAAGGTTGTTGGTGAAGCAAAAAAAAGGAGGTATCGGTGTCAGCGATTGATTCAGTAGTGATTCGGCTAGCTTATATCCAACATAAAAAAGCTTGGTTGTGAAATTTCCGAGCAGTCAAGCAAAAGCATCGAAATCGTACTAAGAATGGTTCAGATAGAACCGGTAAGCTGCTTAATTTTGTGACTGCCTTACATCAGTTTTTTTTTTGTAGAGTTTTGGTTAAGTTCTTGTTGAAAATTGCAAAAATAGCACGTGATTATATTTTCTAGATGAACAACGGAGAAGGATGTTGTGAATGTTCTTTCGTAGGTTTTCTTCGCGTTTTATGATGTTTTTTAGTGCACGATTCTTAGATTTGGCAAGGTGTAACCATAGCAGTGCTGCAGATGATTTTACCTGTGGCTTAGACACAATAAGCTTCTCAGTAGTGCAACCTTATAAAACCAAGTCTACTGGTCTCAGAAGGTTCTTGTGAAACGAAGGAAGCTTCTAGACCCTATCAAGGATCTAAATTTCTATTTGTAATGCATCTGTTTTTGCATGCTCATGACTTGGAAGCCCGAATCGCCTTGTTCGTTTTCTTGCATATTATTGTTCCTAAGCATTGATTCTGAGTCATGATACATAATCCATAATTATGATACGCAAGCTTTTTAAAGTAAATATGATTGTTGGCCCTCTTCTGCAAGCTTTACAGTGATGGGTGTTTGTTTTTTTTGCTTGTTTGTTTGTTTAACAGCTTATCAGAATCTAGTTTTTAAATGAATTTCCTGTGTTTATTACAGTGTTTGATGTGGATGTAACTCTCTTTAAAGCGTCTAAGGGCAAAACAGGTCTGGTCTTTTGAACATATCTCTGCTACCTGACAGGTTCAGCTGCAAAATTGGGACTTGCATTACAAAGATGCAGGTGCTTATAGCTGATTGTTGAAATCCAATCCCCTTAATTTAAAAATTTAAGAGCTTGTCTTCCTATTCTCCATATAACTGAATGCTTGCGTTTCATCTGCTGTAAATCTGCATTGATATTGAGACCGGTGATACAGATTTAGAGCTGGTAATGGAATCTGATTTCTGCAGTCTCGTTTGTGGTTGCGTTCTGGTGCCAGTAATGTTTATTTTTAAACTGGTACGAGCCAACTAGCAGTTTCTGCCACCAAGTTATGCAGTGCCAGTAATGTTTATGTTTAAACTGGTACGAGGCAACTGGCAGTTTCTGCCACCAAGTTATGCAGCTGGTCTCAGTTTTTATACAGAAAAGCAGCGTTAAAGGTCGACTCCCTACGGAAAAAAATTTCTGTAATGAGCTTGCCGATGTAATTGTAGTGCCCGGGCATATTGAGTGGTCAGGGTAATGTTTCGGGGATATGCGATGTTTGGAACAGGCTCTCCAAGACAATTCAGCCAGAATAACAACAGGCAAATCATTTTAAGTCCACACGATGTGAGTTCCTTGAGTCTGTAGTTGTGGTTTGCAAAATGGAACATCTTCCTTTTGTCCCTATTTGTTTTCTGTTTTGGGTTGCTCAATAGGTAATCTTACCAATGCATGAAGCCCTGTCTGCTAGTTTGAATGTCATCTTAGTTTCAGACTAGTGTGAGTTTGGTTTGATTTGTGGTGTTGCTCATGCTCAAAGCAGAGAAGTGCCCTTTGAGTTAAGCATGCCTATCAACAATATGGTCTGCAATCCGAATGCTCCTTGTTTATCTCGGTCGTTTTAATTTAATAAGCCTAGTTGTGCAAGTAGCAGTTTACGTAGGAGGATCTGCATTCTTTGTCTAAAAATATTTATTGTGCCCAATGGCCAACAATTTAACATCTATTGGCCAATAGAGTTGTTCTTTTCATGTTTTTCTGCTCACGGTTCTATTGTCTAGTTGTCATATCGGTAGATTTTCCTGTGATGGACCTGATAATTTCAAAGCCGTTTTTTCTATTCTTTAGGGCATTAACCGAGCTCAGCTCACACTGCAAGAATTGCAGGACTTGGCAGAGAGGCAGCGCCAGCAAATTTTGTACAACAGCAAGGAGCTTATGGAAAAGCAGCAGCAGCTGATGAGGATGCACCATGATTTTCGCAGTAAGGCCAAGGTGACCACGACACAACCGTTATCTCCCATATCCCCGCCCAAGGAGAGAACACCCCGCGAGCAAGACGCGTACGCGAGGATGCTGAGGGAGACGTACCAGAGCCACATGGGTAAGCTGCACGGGATGAGTCAGGCGCAGCACGAAATCGACGTGCAAAAGTTCAGCAACATCGAGCTCGGTAATTTTAATCTCCGCCCCTATTATCTGCGGTTCCACCCTCTAAAGCGTTTTTTTTTTTTGTCTTGTGGCACTAGTAAGGATGCTAGTTGTTACCTTAATGCGCTTGTCCCTAGTCATACCGGCAATTTCTTGCGATATAGCGCTATGTCGATCTTGCGAATTGAATCGACAACCTTAATAGTTAATCGAGCGCGATATTGAGTTCTTGTAACGTGTACGTCATGCTAACTGCCGAACTTTGCTCTAGCTCACGAACTTGACAAGGTCCGTGCGATCTTCTCGTCGAAGCAATCGGAGCTTGCCGACGCCGTGAAAAAAGTTGACGTCTTGACAAAGCAACTAGACGAGCGTAAGAATGGTGCGTCGAACTGGAACCAGCTACCCACACCTGAGCGGATAAACAGACGTAGAAAAATACAGGCTGCTAAAGAAGAGCTTGACAGGCTTCGGAATGAACTTATTGTAAGTTGGTCAGATAACCTTTGAGCCCTTCGCTGATTGTTCGCGGGGGGGTCGCGCCTGTTTGCAGGCGTGTTTAAAAGAAACCTGGCTTGTTGTGTTATTCAGTGGAGGGCATTAAATCCGGTTTGCTCCGTTTCAAACCGGCCTCCATCTTTGGCCATTCACTTACCCACGTTGCATTTAATGTATACATGCTTCTTACTTTTATGTGTATAAACGTGCATCCACGTGCAAGACTAATCACGCATGCGTGCATGTTGCACATTTGCTTTCGTGCAGACTTTCAAACACAATGTCTTGGTGCCTACATGCTGTGATATCGTTTATTTTGTTGAAATCCGAAGGTACGCAACGAGACGAACACGCAGCAGAACCACCAGCTGCAGTTGCAGAGGGACATCATCCAGGAGAAGAAGCACGAGCTTCGTGAGCTAAACAATCGCATGCACCAGATTGGTTCTGCTCTTAGGCAGCAGTATGGCAAGAATTTTGACCCCGACCGCGCTCCGCCCAACTATGCAGTAGCAAATGGCTTCGATAACGGTCTCTTCAATGATAACTACTTGCAAGATACGCTGACCAGAAAAAGAAATAACAGTCTTATTGGGGACACGTTTTCAAATGCCCCGGATGGCAAGGCAGCATCTCCTTTGCTGGGAACTAAACTGCTTCCGTATTCCTTGCGAGGGGAGCTCGTTGTTCCTTCCGAAGATCTTGACATTGATCGCCCAACCACCGAACGGAACCTGGTCAATGCGAACAACAATGATGTCAACTTCGTAAACGGGTATGACAATGCCGGTGGTAGAGTCAAGCCTGCCAACGGGAGTCCCTATCTACCGATGTCGCGCTCTGACGTTGCGTCCGATGACACTGCTCGCGTGCCCATATCTCCCGTTTTCAAGGAGGCGCCCTTGTCGGGAAATC
Organism: Craspedacusta sowerbii; assembly: GCA_003687565.2. Lineage (NCBI taxonomy): Eukaryota > Metazoa > Cnidaria > Hydrozoa > Limnomedusae > Olindiidae > Craspedacusta > Craspedacusta sowerbii. Next base: position 5,564 of record QQSS02175943.1, on the reverse strand, counting down.
AGATCTGGAAAAACCAGAGCGCTAATGTTACTCTTAGAAGCGAGATTGCTGGATCCGGATCTCCGAGTCCGGCTGCAAGCGTTTCGACGCCATTTGTTTCTGGTTCTCAAGATAACCTGAAAGCTGCTTTCTTCTTTGGAAAGGAGCCTCCGCCCCCACCTCCTCCTCGAACTACTCCGATAGGGGTGCTCATCGACAGGAACCAACCGCCGTCTGAGCCTCCGAGCGCTGAATATCTAGCGAGTCTGCGTAAGCAAAAGGGTGCGAAGGTACGCTCGGAGCGCACTTCAGAATCGTCTCCTGCTCAAGTAGAACGTACAAGTCGGCCTGTTTTCACCGATTTCGGTCATTCGTTGTCTTCGGATGAACTTCAAACTAAGGTTGGTGTGAGCGGCGATGCTGCTGGTAGCATTATTAGCGATACGTTGAAACCCAAAGAACCACCAGCCTTGAAACCCAAGCCGGTTCTGCCAGCGAAGCCCACTGCTTCGGTTGCGCCTTTAGTAGCAGCTACAGACACCGGCAGTAGTGTCGATCGAGCCGACAACGGCCCACAGGCAGAGTCTAGATTATCGCGCCGCTTATCGCTTCTTGACGATGACCCGAATTTTGTGCCTTCTGGGGAGGAGCACTCCCACTTGATTCGCATTTTATCTAAAGATCGTATTCCCAAGGACCTTGACGGAAGTTCTGCTCAGGACATTCAAGAGCAGAGGCCTGCGGACGATCATCCACCTGCGTCCGTGCAGGAAGATTCGGCTCTGCTTTTGCCCTCCCCTCCGGCTGTCGATGCTCGTTCTGAGCTCGAGGAGTTCCAATTGTCCTTCGCCGATATAGACGAAATCAATCTGACGCAGACAGACCTCGTGCCTTGGAACATGGGTGATTCGACGTCTGTGTCTAGCCAGGACGATTCCGGTTCGGAAGCATCGCTTGACATGTCGCTAGATATGAACGTTGTACCCGTCGTTATAAGCGTGCCGCCGGAGAAAATGCCGCCTCCTATTTTGAAGCGACCGGATACTCGGCGGGGCCACAATCGACGCATCGTGCTCGATCCTTTCACGCTTCTGCTAGACGCCGCTCTCGAGGGTGAAATGGAGACCGTAAAATTGACCTTGGCCAAGGTAATAGCCTTTAAAATTTCGTGCTTTGGCCATCTATTCAGCTGTGATTGGCACCGTTTGATTTTCGTTAATTTCGGTTATTGCCGAGCAGTTCTTGCTGCTTTGATTTGTTAGTCTTCCGTTAGCTCCTTCAGAATGATTTTTCCTAGGTTCCAGATCCTAGCCGGCCGAATGCCGAAGGCATCACCCCTTTGCACAACGCTGTTTGCGGTAACCACAAAGAAGTCGTGAAATTTCTGGTTGAAGTTGGTTGTGATATCAATGCTGCTGACAATAATGGATGGTATGTTTAGCTTTTCCCAGCGCTACTTCGCTCATTTCAATCAGTAGCCTGTAATCGCGGTCTTACATTATGAATCCTCTGAAGCGATAGTTCCTTTAATTTAGTAGTTAGTTCGTTAATTAATTAGTTAGTTAGTTAGTTCCTTGTTTGGTTTGTTGCTTAGTTTTATAGCTAGTCAGAACTCAGTTGTTTTTCGTGTAAAAAAGGGCGTTTTTTGTACGTGGTTTAATTTTTACTAATTCCTATATAATTCTTAATTTCCATCTTTTTATTCGCTGTTCCTTTTTTTTAAATTTTAATTTGTGTGGGCCTGCTCTGGCAGTGCCACGCCAGGAGGTGGAATATTAGGCCTTGCGCTACTTTATGATTTTTTTTTTCCTTTTTATTGTCCAGGACACCTTTGCACTGTGCCGCTTTCTATAACGACACTGAGTTGTGCAGGTTCCTAGTGGAGCACGGGGCATCAGTTTTCGCCACGACGTACACGGACTACCAAACGCCTGCTCACAAGTGCTCAAGGCTGGACGACAATTACGACCAGTGTTTTGCATATTTGCACGGTAAGTCATGGTGACTCTCGGTAATCATAATTTTGTCGTCCCGCTGGGATCATGTCGCCTTCATAAATATCATAGCTTCATTAATTGTTCAAACTTAGTGTTGGGCTGTGTATGGGGCTTGCGTCAGGTCGTGGTTTTGAATGCGTTGCTTGCTCGCTTGCAGAGTGCAAGGAGAACGTCGGGCGTGCTAACAACGGGCTGGTGTACGCGCTGTTCGACTACACAGCCGAGGAAGATGACGAATTGAGTTTCCATGCAGGCGAGGCGCTCACCATCATTAGGCGTGGTGACGCCATCGAAAAAGAGTGGTGGTGGGCAAAGAGCAGGCGCGGTGACATGGGATACGTACCCTGCAATTTAATTGGAGTATGTTCTCATGTTATACTGTCTTCCGCAGACCTTTGCTAAAAAATACTGTAAAAAAAAAAAAAGCGGCTTATTGTTCGTTGTCGCGTCAAAACGAGAATGGTAGCTTGCTGAGAACCATAGACCCACGAATCCCATTGGTTATTTGCCGGCTGCGGTTGCGTTCAATTCTATGTTGTTTTTGCGATTGTTTTAGAACTTCGCTCGCATCGCTGCAGAAGTTTAGTGCCTGGATGGAAACGTTGTCCTGTTCTGAAAGAGGCTACTCTTCCGACACGAGAAACAGTTTCTCTGTTTCCTCTATCGACGTCTTTATTGCCTTTCGCAGTTGATGTGCCATCACTGAAGGCCAAGTAAAGGTCACTCAGCATGCGCTGTTCGCATCATGCTTGTGAGATAGCAAATGTTAGCTATCGCTCTCCACTAGGTCCACACTTAAAGTGCCTCAAAGTTATATTCGAATATTAATACTGGCCTGGCATGGATTTACATCGGAGCACTTGCTGAAGTGATGCACCCTGATTGCTTGTCGGTGCTGGCAGTGCTAATTTCGTCGAAACGGACATGTAAAAATAACTTTCTGTAACAATAGCTTGTTCTACCTATCCAGTGCGGGTTGTGCAGAGCTGTGTCGGCAGGATATTTGGATGACCGCTGGAGATCGCTAGGGCAGTTAGTGCGACGTTTTTTTTTTCCTATTCGCGAATGTAGATGTGATGCCCGAGTGTGCACGGGTGTTGCTCCGTGCTAGTGTATTAGTATGAGCTACTTTGTGCGTGGCAGTTTATGTAATGGAATGATTCAATTCGTTGCAGATATTTTATTTTTGTATCCTACGTTAAATTGTACAATTTTTTGATAAGCACTTGTTGTGCAATAGCTTTTTGAATGAAGTTCTTGGCTAAGATAAGCACGACTTCTGGTCAAGGATTTTTTTTTTAAGGTTTATTTTCTTTCCCACGAGCGTAAGCGGAAAATCTTCTGTGTGTCCGCCGCTTTTGCTAGATTCTCGTGTCTGTTACTTTTTGCTAGAAGTCTAGCAGTGGTGCAAATTGAATAGGCGGTGTTTCTTAAAGGATCATCGTGGTCGTGATCTCGATAGTATTCGTTGGTGCTCTTCATTGGCTTCTAGTAACTACGCGCTGGTCAAGAACCGTTTCCCCCATGTTTCTCTTTTCCATTCGATTAATTCGCTGGTTTGCTTTGATGAGTACGTGTAGGAACTTCTCTCGTGAATACTAAAAATGCTTTATTGGTATTTTTTGTTGTTATTTTTCTGCATATTGTAGATTGTAGCACCGGGTATTGCGGTTGCCGAAATAGAAAACAAATAACCTTTTTCGGTTGGGCCTTTCATTTGTGTTTGCCCGTAAGAGTGTCAGTGAGACGAAAAGCTGATATTGAATGTCGGTTGTATGAAGAAATTGCTATCGTCAGATCCAATCCAGCCCTGCATAATCTCTACCGGTGCGCTGCGTGCCCGAAACCGGCGGTAAGTGCGTTCCTGATTAGACGTTTGAGGCCGACCAAGCTTCGCATATTTTGCCAAGAAAGCGTTGAGCCGGATGAGGTTGGGATAAAGATGTCGTGATTCCTATTGATATAGTTGATCCATCGTCAGAGTTGCTGGCACTAATGATTACAAGCTAAGGAATACTTCTAAGGAATATTTTCTGAATATTTGCTGCGCGGCTATTAATGAATTAGAACTCAGAAGAAAGAACAACTTCTTTAGTCTTGACATGTGTCAACCATACCTTTTGTCATTTTCAATAAATCAAGCTTTCAATTCATAAACAAACAGGCCACTTAAGTTAGGCATTTAACAAATCGCACTTTCATAAACTTAACGTCGGACAAACTTTTTTCAGAGTTTAAGTCAAAGCATTCAAAAATACATTCTAAATGACGTTCTAATCTACGTTCGAACCGACGTTAAATCGACGAGTGAAGTCACTGCAAAGAGAATAGAAATTGAGGGAATGAAGAGAAAGGACGAATAAAGGAACTAAATAGAGAGACTAAGGGGTACGTGGTGGACTTGAGCCAATGAATGGGCATGGCTTCTTTCAGTCTCCCCTGGAAGTCCGTAGCAGCAGAACCTAAAACAGAAAAACATGGTGCGGAACTAAAGTTCTCGCATTCACTTCCTTTCAGATGCCTCAACACGTTTTAGGCTTTTTCTTAACCTGTTGTTCTTTACTTCTGGTGTTGGTATGTCTGGCGGTCTCACCGATGTAGCTGGCATTACATCCAGTATACGTAAACTTACAACACCAGATCTCGAATCCTTAGAAAGGCGATCTTTTAATGAAAAGTAAGAGCCTGTTTTACAAGAAGGAGAAACTAATTTAGCAACAATACCCTTGCGATAACTTTCAACAAGGCGTTGGATTCTTTGGTGCGTTAGTGTGGACAGAAAACCAACATATGGCACTTTAGTATCGCCCTCTATCTACCAGAACACAAATCGACTAAAATTAGAACTTAGAGGCCTTTCCCAAACATCTAGGAGTGAGAAAGAAATCTATCGTCCACGCTGGGCTACAACTTGCAGGATGTTCATTTGCTCATTTAAACAGCAAATTAGTCAGAACTGGCGTTATCAGTTTTTTAAAAAATGATCTGCAGTATAATAGCCAAAACAGCCAGAGCAACATATTCCCCAATAAATGAACCTTTGCAGAAAGACTGCAACACTCTTTAATGTTTATTGAATAATTTTGCAATATCTTTCAACCGCTCATCAGTGTTCATCAGGCACACAAATTAACAAACACGGAAACTCCTATGTAGATTAATCAGTTGTCAAGGCAACGCAGGCTTACAAAAAAACTGTAATAAGCGGCACAAATAAGTCTTCCATTTTTTAATGTGTTCTTAGGTTCTTAGTGAAATTGCATAACTCCTGTTTGAAATGAACGACTGATATGATTATGAGGGAGACAGAAAGCACATCGTGTATCAAAGAAGCGCTTTACGTCATGGAGGAAAAAGCCAATCCTCGATATCCAAGTGAAACATGAAAATAACGCGTTGTGCATGTAAGCCTGCGGTGTAACGTAACATTTACGTCTTTAGTTAAACCCATTATTTAACTAGCATGGCTGCATCAATAATTTCACTAAGTACCTAAGAACACCTTAACACGTCGTACATACATACATACATACATACATACATACATACATACATACATACATACATACATACATACATACATACATA
>QQSS02175932.1:0-14986 GCA_003687565.2 Craspedacusta sowerbii | reverse complement strand
ATATATATATATATATATATATATATATAGATATATCCATTATCAAAATGCGCATACAGTAGCAGACATGTCAGCTAAAGCTTCCTAATTTCGCGTCTTATTTTTCCATAATGCGCACCGCGGTGTTGGTCTGGCATTCTCAAATTACTAAACACCATTTCAAAATGTCAAAGCTGTTACTCAAATGAGTTAAGATGAAAGCTGAGAATTTACCTGCCATCTATTCATGAAGAGCTCTGTCAGGAGCTTCATAAAGCCTTGATGGGTGCGCATCTAAATTTCGCACTAATTACCCATGCCTAAAGTTATGGCCTTAGAGGGCCCCTGTCAGTATATTGAAGATCACATGATAGGAAGAGAATCACAGGCAGCTCTTTACCATAGTCTGGAAGCCTGCTTTTTACGCTAGGATGACCCACGGAAAAACATAATTATTCTAGCGAAGCTGTATCTGTGTACGGTGTGGACATGAAGGCCACTGCAAGACAGTAACTCTCTAATGAAGAATATCCCTGGACGGGAAAATTATGCCTACACTCCTTAGGTATGACGGGATGTCGCCGAGGGTTGTAATTAGATTAATGTTAATAGGACGGATACTTCACATGTACTTAACGTTGGAAATTCGGATCAATTTGAGATGGCGCAATACGCTGGCAGTAGTAGAATGTGATATATAGACGTTGTAGACATTGCCGAGTAAGTAGGTGAATGTCAGGAGCTACTCTTAAACCAAAAGGTAGAAGAAGCTGTGCTAGTTTTTTTTATTTTTTTTATTTTTTTCGGGGGGAGGGGGGCAGGACTCTGTCGATGCAGATAAGAAGAGACAGCATTGAATGAAATGGGAGAAGCAAAAGCTACAGGCTTGATCGCGTGATCTTAAACCTGTTTCAATGCTCGGGTGGCATATGACTGAAAGAGAATGCGCTTCTCATATGAGAAGGCTTTTCTTGAAGATTTCGCTTTGATGGAATATAATGCAGTCTCAAATGTTGATGGCATGCAGGACATATTTGTAAAAAAATGCCCTTCGGCTCATAAGCAGCTAAGCACTAGTGCTATGAAGCTGTTGAGACCAGTAGGAAAAGACTAGTTCGCTAAATTATTCTCAAGTAAGAAATTTATTCATAATTTAAAGACGACTTTTTCAAATTTCGTATTGCCATAATGTGCTTGATGTTCTAGAGATTTACTAAAATTGAAAGATGCTAATTATGTTGTGTGCTACTTCGTAGCAACGAAACAGATAAGCCAAGTTTAATAATTCATAGTCTGTTGCAAACGCTCCCACTCAGTTGAGTGAAGGCAGCCTTATAAGTATAACTCTCAGATATCTACCTCTTTCTTAGAGTAGCGTTGTAAGTCAAAATAAATCGCCTCTTTTTAAAAATAAACGTTCTGTCATATTCGATTATTCAAATGAGATTCAAGCCTTCAATCGAAAAGAGGATTTGATCCTTTTTTAAGCAGCCGAGGTCAAAGCCGACTTCTTACTCTTTTGGCTTTGGCTGGAAACTTTCACTATCTGCAGTAGACAGTATGGGTTCTTACGACCCGCTAAGTGACATAACCTTGATCTTAAATTTCACGCCAATAGTAATTCGTATGGAAATCTTCGTTGGAAATGTCTAGCAGAAAAGCCAGATTTTCGATGCCTTGCAAGAGCGAAATTCAAAGCCTTACAGTCGTTTTTCTGATCCAGTTCCGACAGATTATACTTATCCGAAAGATAAACCTATCCTTAGCGCCAAGTTCAACCTGCTAGTGCCTACTCTTTCAATCTAGAGCTATTTCAGTGTGCACTGTCTATCATGCGTCCCGCCTTCCTCTAGTTCAGGGGTCTCCAAACTACAGCCCGCGGGCCGCGAGGCCTTTTCGTTTGGCCCGCGGGAGTATTTTATCAACCAAAAAAAACACAAACATTTATGATTCGTTAAAGGTCACACTTCACACTCGCGAATAAAATACATCAATAATGTCTTGTTTGAAATTGCCCGTGTGGCGTTAGTGGTGGTGATCGGGCAGTCTTTCACCTCGCTCAGCACCACGTCTGTTTTGATTCTAACAGTTTGACCTCGACTCTTTATCCGGCACCCGAAGGGCTGTATGTCCGTTTATCCGCGCGGTCAAAAGTTTGGAGAACCCTGCTCTAGTTCTTACTTAAATCGTTGCATAGAGATATCAGTCACTCACGTTTGTATTGGTTTCTGAGATTTAACTTAAAAACCAGTTACACGATAAACGCAATGCGCGGGAGGAATAAATTATTTTACGGGTAACTGATACGGAGCGAAAATCAATTAAATTGCTACGGTTCTATGGTAAGAAAGAAAGCTAGAGGAAAAAGTAAGGAAAGAAGAAAGTAGGAAGTTGAAGAAGAGATAGACTAGAAAGATAAAGTTAGAGTAAGATGGTTAACTTGAGTGTTGAGGTTAGGAGGCTCCCAGTTGAGAAGCACAGCCTCCGTTAACTTCCTCTGGAAGTCGGTCGGTTCTTGATCTAAAATGGAAAAGCTCATTTCCGAGCATACATTCTTGCAGTCACTTCCATGCGAATGCTTCCATATATGCGAGCCTTTGTCCTTGCCTAAATGCTCTTCGACCCGTATTAAAAAGTTTCTGGAGGCGTCTCCAACAAGGCTGGCATTACAGCCGGCACAAGTAAACTCACAGATAACACTAAATGTAAAGCATTCAAGAAGGCGGTCCTTAGTATTAAAGACGAAACTAAGACGAAATCTTAAATGATGTAAAAATAACTCTAACATTAACAGCCTTGCAATACATATTTGGTAATATTTAGTTTTTCTAATGTTATGATTATATATTTATTCCTCCTATTTTCTTCTTTCCTTACGTCTTCCTCTTTTTTTTTTCTTTTTTCTTTTCCCATTTATTTATTCTCGGTAATGAAAAATTAACCTATCAAAATGAAGAACATAAGATACCTCTTAAATACAAGAGCTAACTAATCTGAGAAAAAATTAATTAGAAAAAGCGTCCAATATCTGAGTTTGTAATAGCCAGAAATGGAAAAGGCTAAACCGAGAAAAATACTATTCAATAAGTCTTCAAATATCAAAACTTTTGCTCACATAAGTTACAAACGCATTTGGAGCCATCCATCCCAATTTTTTATATATAACCTGAAAAGACTTTCATTCGCACTTAACTGAATATGCTCCGGAACTGCGTTCCAAACTCTTGAGGCTAGAGTACTCATGCTTCGTGAACCAAAAGTAACTTGGTTTGGCTCGGCACGGCGAGGTTTAAGGGATATCTGGGCGAATGCCTTTTTTTTGGAATTTTGAAGAAAATTTCTTTCATATACATTGGGTTCATATTGTTGATCGTTTTAATGACTTCTGAGCATAAGGTGCGTAGCCGTCAAACTTCCATTGTCCATTTATGGGAGATAGCAAGTAAGTGATCGTATGTGGCTGAGTAATTATTGTATACGAATCAAACGGCTCGTTCTTCTAGTTTTTCAATTTTGGATAAGGACGCTGCTGAAGAAAAGTGCCACACTAAGGGGCAGTAGTTAAAACTTGAATAGATGTAGCTCTCGATTAGTGCCTTTCTGGCAACAAGTGGAAGGCTTTTTTCTGTCTATTGTTATCCCTAGGAGCGTCATCCAGTTTTCAGCTATTATTTCGATGCCTTTGAAGGGCAGTTTGTTTCTAAAGGTGCCATGTTTACATTTGGTCACAAAGATTGCGTTGAATTTTTCAGGGTTGGCCATCACCTCATTTGAAAGTAACCAGTCGATGATGTTGGACTTGTCCTCTAACATTTTTTTCAGATCGTCAATGTTACATGCGTGTGCTGATAGCGTATTTTCGTCTACAAAATTGTGTATGTCGGTCCTTTCAATAAATAATGCGAAATCATTTATGAATATGCTAAAAAATAAAGGGCCTAACATAGGCCTAAGGGCCTTGAGGTACTTCCGACAAATTCTGTTGGTATGCACTGGATTTGCCAGCTATGCAAACCGCTTGTTCTCGTCCTTTTAAGTACGATTAGATGTAAGCCAGTGCGTCAATGCTTAGTTCGTACACCCAACGTTTTGCTATTAAAAGATCCTGTGGTATGCAGTCAAATGCTTTTGACAGATCCATCATTACAGCTCCAACTACGTAATTCTTATCGAGGTTTTTTTCTCATGGTCGTATGCAGTCGAATCAAAACATGGATACTATTATATTTATTTCTGCATGCTGAAATAAAAACTGAAAGATTTTTTTAACATGTGTCCTGCTTGAAGTTTTAACGACTTTTCTAAAATTTTAGAAATTGAATTTAGCGCGCTTCGGAAACATTCTCTCGGCTAGGCATTAATTTCCTTTGCGATAGGAGCATCAAGAGGATTTGCAGCAAATTTAATAAGCTTTGGGGGAAGCTGGTCTTCACCAGTTGACTTTGTTATATCTAAAGAATGTAATAGTTTATTTGTTTTTTCCTTAAAAATTTCTGTGCTCTACAATGTTTACATGGTAATCATTAAAAATTTCGACAACTTCCTGAAGATTCTTCACAATGTTATCATTTTCTAATAGCAGAATTTCCTCTTTTCCTTTAGTTTCCTTGTTGTTCACGAACGGTTTTATTAAATTCCAGAACTTAGCTTTAGTTAATAACCCACCTTCAGTAGCCACTAGAAATCTGTCTTTCATAGCTTTTTGTTTAAATGATACACACGGATTCCTAATCTTCTTGTAATTTTGTATGTTTTCTGTCGTGGGATTGGCATTTTTGCGTTTCTCCAACCTGGATTTGCTCGCGATTGCCTTTCTTAGGTCCCTAGACATAATTGGACCCAGGTTTCCTCTAGCCTTCCCTGTTACCATCGTACCATAACAATTTAACAATAGAAATTATGACCAAGCCGGTTACCTCCTGGTCCCGTATATTTCCGTGTTTTTACATTTATTTTTCAATATAACTTGATGTCTAGATTGTACATGCTGTGGAAACGAAATCTTCAGACTAAAACACCAAATAATGTGCATTCGATTTTTTTTTTACGATGTTTAGTCCGCTAGTATCAGTTGATGACGGAGCGAGGGGCAGTTGATTCGTGGGTGCAGGGCTTTGCGGGAAAGCGCGAGTGGGGACATTAATGGGTAGTGAGTGAGAGTATCTTGGCGCCTGCTGAGGATTGGGAAGTGTTAGTTGTCAAGGGCAACGCCACTACTCCAGCAGATGCTGTGATCGCCTCACTGCGTCGGGACGCTTTTGTCTAAGGGAGAGCGATTGGTCGTTATGACAGAGTTGACGGTGCCATTTATCCTTAAATTTTTAAAGACTCAATACATGGCAAAAATGTTGTTGTAATGTAATGAGACTGTGTACATGCCTCTCGGTCATAAATTGGTATATTTGGAAATTCAAGATTAAAGAATCAGCATCAATTATTCGGAAGTTGAGTTGGTAACGAAAATTTGCCATTTGGCTTAATTGTGCATGCACAAATCATGCCGTGAGGCACGTTATTTCTCTCTCTAAAGAATGCGTCAGGTGAGTTTGCATCATCTAATTCTCAACGAAAAATGTGAGTGAGCGGCTACCACCATGGTAACGCGAACTTTCACCAGATTTCAAAGTCGAAAGTATTGGGCAAATATTTGTATCGTGCAATAATGCGCGTTTGCAGTCGAAGAGGAGATCAAAAATCCCACGGATCAGTTCCTGAAAAATGAGTTTGAAGCGTGGAAGAAACTTACGTTTTTAAGCGGGGCTTAACGCTATTTCTTCGTTTGCCGATTTGGCCAAATCGCCTTTCACTTGAATTCACAAACTGATCCAAATCTCATCCTCGGGAGCGGACCCCGAACTGGGGCATAGCTGTCTGCTAGAGAGTCTAAATAGAGATTCTAACTAATCTAACTTCTGCTCTAAATTGAGATTTATGTGGATAAAATGTCTGCTCAGTAGGCCCACGCACGCTGAATTTTTAGATCCGAAAGAGGCTTGCGGTGAAGATGTTAGTAATCCTTACGAGAGCCCTAATATTTCACTTCAACTATTCTTTAAGCGATCTCAATTTCAGACTATTGTTAGTCAGACTGCTTGGTTTTTGGGAGGTTTGTAACTATGTGATTTTAAGGAACGTGTAGGGAACAGACACTTCTCATCCTCTACCGACTTTTTTGTCACCACCAACTTCATTACACCACTCTAAAACTGTAATACAGATTAAGAACAACATAAAGATTACAATACAAGCCTAGCCAACAACACGACACCAAGGTATAACCAGACTATGCATTCAAGATATCTCAAATACAATTCAATATACGCAAAAAAATATACAACCTGAACATGCCGCTATCCTCTTCCACACCTCGGATACTTTCTGTCGTTCTTAAACACCACCCGTGGCACGAGTGTGAACAATGATGGACTTGTCGCCTATACTAAATGGGCCTAGATGACACCTTGTAACCCAGGATGAGTTTAATTCTCCTAGTCCACTGAACTAGTTATGAAGCAGGTCAAGTTATAAAGGGAGGCAGAGACTGTCAGCGCAAGAAAAACACTGAAGAATCGTGGCGCAATCCACCCAGACCCAGAAGATGACTCGCAAAAACACATTTAACATGCGTCATTTGTTGAAAAAAAAATTACCCAGTATGGCCTTGCAAAACGTTCCAAAAGATGGATGTGCCTCAACGGTGGCAACAAGCCGCTTCGATTGCGTTTTCTCTGCCCCGCTGCAACACATCGGCGAGCGAGTTGTACAAAGATTTGAAAGTGCGTTTCTCACAAAAACGCTCGGGGAAGATATAGTGTTCGGTACCTTCCCCACTTCTGCATCTCTAAGCCGGAAAAGAAGATCACAAAGACAGGAATAGTATCTGCCGCTACCTCAAAATATTGCAGTGTAGGCCTATCGTTAAATGATTGCATATATGCTTGTACAAAGTTACAAGGAGATCTTGTAGAGATACTTTGTTTTCGGAAATCTTTTCTGGACCTGGCTTGCCATGTATCAAAAGTACCTTCAGATTGGACTTGTAACAGAAGAGCGTTCATGCCACTGTTGCGAGTTGCCCCTATAGCGCGTGTCTGCATCTTGTGTTTCGGAAGCATTTGAACAACTAATTCAATTTATATGAACCCTCAACGTGGTATACGATGATGATCTGAGGCTAGTATTTGCTGCGATGGAGCGACTACTGCAGTTGCCGAATACCTTTAGGTCAGTCCGAGTGGAGGAATTTTTGAGAGAAGTTTGTCTTAGTCTTAGTGAACAGCTTTAATAAATTTTTATAGACATACTTTCTTATTTTTCTATTTATGTATTTTGATTTGGCATGGTTTGGAATTTAAGTTATAGTATTAAAAGAAAATCGGTGAGTGAAAACTTCGTGTCAATGATGGCTTCCATCCTTTGTTCAATGTCTGCCGTTCTGACCTTTTACTCATGCCCGTTTGATTAAAGTTGTTTTCTAATTTTTGTTTGGTAATTTGATATTTTGATATTTTCTTTTTGCAATATATAGTAGTTTTAACATTCTCGTGCAAAATTTTATGTGAATGATATATAAGGGAATAACGCATGTTGATGTTATGATGAAGATAAATGTTTACTCTATTCCTTGCTTATTTTCTGCATTTCACTTGAAAGCTAAGTAAATTTGGCCTTTTTAAAGTCACTCCGTACTTGGCCTAAGTAAGCCACTCTACGGTAGATGCGCTAGAAAGCCACAGTAATTTGGCCATTTCGGCCACTTTATTTTTTACACTGTAGCAACCGTGTTAGTTTCTAGGCTCCTGGCAAGCGCGACCTTTTATACAGCGACGCGGTACCAAGAGCAGGCAGAGAGAGATGGAATGAGAGTCAGAGTTCGAGAGAACTAGAATTAGGGAGAGCATGCGAGAAGTGGAGATAGGAATAGCGATAGAAAGAGAAGTTTGTATTCGATAAAGGTGTATTAATTTGGTCTAAAGTAGCGTCACGGCCCTTCACGAGAGTTCACGTTATACACACCCGTTTCCTTTGACGTAGAATGGATCAGACGCTCGAAGCGGATATTTATCAATTCAATCGCTTAGTGTTTGGAGCAAGCTCGTGTCTGTTCCAGGCACAGTTGGTAACACAGCAGTACGCATTGAGGAGCAAAGCAAAAGCACCAACAGCTGCAGAGACTGTACTCTTTGCGACGTACTTGTATGATAGCTTGGATTCAGTAGCAACCGAAAAGGAAGCAATTGATTTGCATGCTTTCCGAATGATGGTCTTCGGCTAGAATGAATGCGGGAAAATAGATTTCCAACTCTGTTAATGTGTTGGCAAGCATTCCAAACCGAGATCGGGCAAAGTTGGTTGACATCGGCAAAGAGTTCATACCATCTACCAAAATTTTATGTGTGATATGTGTCTTTAGGTTTGGGGTGTGGATTAAGAATCTTTGTTGCAAGTCAAATGGCAATCAATGGCTTTCCAAAATAGGCATTGTGTACACTCGAAGTTAAACCTCGCAGATCTGGCAACCAGAGATATTTTGGCAGGAGGCCTGAAAGAAGATCGGCTCTGGTGGAAAGGACCTGCTTTCCTTCAAAAGAATCAGAAAGTTGGCTGACAAACGTCTTGAAAGAAACCAGAGAAGGAATCATAGAGGTAATAAAAACAAAGAAGCTTGTACAAGTTTGTCAAACATCCTTATAATCAATTGAGAAAATTGGAGTATAAATCCTGAGCGTTTCTCATCTTAGACTCGACTGAAGCGGCTGAGTGTCTGGGTACAAAGATTCACTAGAAACCTCCTGGCACCTTTCACGATCGAATAAAAGATGTACCGGCACCAAAATTATTCGTGAGAAACAAAAAGTGGCCCTCGGGGATGAGCACAAGCAATTGCAAAACGGTGAGTTTGTGAATCCTTTTCTTGACGATGACGGTCTGAGACGTGTGAATAGTCGTCTGCGACTGGCAGAGTTTTTGCCGCACGTTGTGAAGTTGCCAATCACTCTTTCGATGGGCTCAGTGGCAGCAATGCTCATCATCAGGTCATTCGAATGGTTGAAAAAGAACTCGTGGAACCAATGACCAAACTCTGAAAAGTTGACCTTAAAGTCTAAATGTAACTAGTTAAACAATGGGAAACAAGCCCTTTGTGAATAGCGAGTATGGAGCAGAGATCTATCGCAGCTGTTGTCCGTGTGACACGCTGGACGCCTTAAGGACTATCACTATCATTAAATCACCCCAACCAACAATTAGTCGCCTCGCCGAAAGTAAATGGATGCAATTGATGATTAACGTTTGTCTTTGAGTAGGTGGGTAACGGGTTTCAGATCTGTTAACCTTACGCATTATTTAATTAATGTTAGACATGACGATGTAAAATTAAATATAGGCATAGTGTAGTACCAATATGCGTACTCTTTGGCTTCTGTTTAATCCTCGTCTCCGCTAGTTATTTTGGATAGTAAACTCCTTCACGGCCGGCATTTGTTTCTGGTAAACAATAATGGTGTTCACCCAATTCGTCACGACAAAACTATGTTTGCTTATGTTCATTATCTATTAAATACCGTCCAAATTTCCGTACATTGTTTTTTTATTCGCAGTGAGCAATTCTCGTAGTACAATAATTTCCTTTCTTTCAATCCAACTCACGATCACGTTGCATACACTCTTATTTTGTATGAAATCAGTGACCCACTGAATAATAGAAAATGGTCGGGTATCGTGTAGGTTAGGTTATCATTCGCTGTGTTGGTGTGTAACCTCCGGCTTGGTGGACCAATTGTCACACAACCAGCGACAGTACTCAACTTGTAATCCTGAATCTGCGTACTCAGTGGAGCTGACCGTAAGAAACTCCCATCTATCCAACTACACTCTGAGGTTCTCAGCCCGCCTATGAGGGAAGTCAAGGACCCAACCCAAAGTTTACACAAGAAGATAACGCTTTACCCTCGTCTTGCGACCTTTCTTCTGCGCGGCTGTCTGTAGACTACTCTATTCACAGTCATCTCTAGTTTAAAACACGCAAACATTTACAAATAAATTCCTGTCTGGTCTCTTCAAAGCCGTCAAAATGACTTCCACCTCCAATCCCGCACTTCCACCGGGTCGTCCGCTTTGCAACACTGCCGTCGTCTTTGTAGGCTTCAGCATCTTCATGTTCCGGAAAAATAATAACATTTAAATAACTTAAGTGTTCAAAGTTAAGTCAATTTTATATACACGGCATTGACTATTTTAACAATTGGGTAGTCGCATGCCATTACAGAAGCAGAGTTTACTTCATAACATCTAACTAAATTACCAGCTCATCGGCATCAACAATATTTATTTTTGCCAATCACAAGCAACATCAACAGCAAGAATATCACCTTTTGGAAAAAATGACGTCATGCGCTTCGATCGAACGAAATTCGTCCGTAATCGGTGTATCGCACCTTCAGACCACCGCTTTATTTCAGATTTTCGTGTCATCGCATAAAATCGCCTAGCACAACATCTCGGTTAAGCGCAACAACTTCACCGCGTATCGCATCATCCTCAGGCGAAGCGTCATCTTTATGCGTAGCGTGGCCTTCGTTACGCGTGTCGTCATGTCCGCATTACTTTCGCGCCTTCAGTGTTTAGCTTCGACGTTTCGTAGAGTTCTACGGATAAGATCTTCTCCAAGACAAGTTAAAGGTGCCTCTCTACAAGTACCACACTTGAGCGACTCGAAATGCCACCGGAGCGAAGGTGCATGCTAAGTAGTCTGTTAAGCGGTTTCACGTGGGTAGAAGGATGGGAATTTTCTGGTCTTCTACAAATTCTGATCGTTCAATTCGACCCAGGCACCTAACTACTCGTCGTGATAAAGATTCAAATCCTTGCTCAGCTGCTTGCTCCGGACGGGATGACGTTGTTCTAGCTACCCCATGACGATTACAACTTCACGGCGCACTACTAAGCAGATTCATGAGCAGAAACCGAGTGTCTTCCATTTTCCACACCATGAATGCCTCGCTTCAATGGGCCTATTGATAGTTTAATGGCCAAGAAAACGGATCGAGATGAACGCCTAGTTGCGTAACTGATCATAGTCAGGTCACTGATATTTTTTTAAAACTCGATTTATTTAGCCAAACCTTTAGTCTTAGAAGCCCATACTCCACATACGCTCCATAGTGAATCTATGAGAGAATGCTTCAATATCGACCATTTTTATATGCATTTGCTCGTGTAATTGAAGCCTCGATGTGTGTTGGTGTGTGTGTGTGGGGGGTGTGGGGTACCATGGCTTTTGGGGACAACAAACCGACAGTAAATATCTAAAGGGGCGAATAATAGAGAAATATGTTGAGTGGAGACGTAAATACACCTACAGACTCATCTAGCTACTAGCCAGTATTGCACGTCAACACAGGCTGTCATCAGTACAAGATTGGTCAGGTGTTGCCGGGGAACATGGGCTGGGGATTACAGCTGTTTTCCATTTAGAAGTGCACTTTGCCAAGGCAAAGTGCACTTCTAAATCCAAACAAGAGGTCATGATATGTTCTGCAAGAACACAGAGGTGGTACTAAAGCGACTGAAGTCACAGAAACGTTCATGAACGTTGGCAATGAATGTGTGACGATTAGCAAGAGTTGACATGACGACAGCAGAGATGAACGAGATTGAACATCAAGTCTGGTACTATCTGACAAATCTCTGCTTCGTTTTATCGGAAATAAATTTGCACTTCGTTTTTTTTTCTTCTTGGAAGCACGTCCTGTTGACACGAAGAAAGTTGGTGAAACATAATCAACGGCACACAACTACATCTGACTTACGCAAAGCCGCATGTAATGTAAAATGCGATCTGTTAGCTAACAATGATTGCTAGAGGTGACAAGAATCAATTATATATTTCTTTCGGCTAGATGAAATAGCACTTAAGATTCATAATCTCTTTGTTATCATAAGATGTCGCTGAACATTCAAGAACATAATATTTCAGCACAATGTCAATAATGATACTTCGGTATAAATCAAGGATTGCGGCATGGTTATGTTCACCAAGGTTTCGGAACAGGGAATCAGCAGGCACTTACTAATAAGCAACATTAATTTTCAAGTCTAGGAGCGTCAGAATTTCCAAAATCCACTCTGCCTGTAATTAATGGCTGTTGCTTGCCTCCTATTGCGGAAGATCGCGCGTTTTTTTGGCCTCAATAAGCTCTACGGCAGATCTATAGTCCAGGATGAAGACTGTCGGTCTTGACAAAAATAGAACATCAATTGCTAATCAGCATATATTTAATATATACGTCATCACTCTGCTGGATCTTAAAAATGCATTTGGGGAAATGCAACACCGGTTAATCGACTCCATACTTGAATACCATCGTATGCCTAGGATATAGGATCGAAACCGACTTTATTCCGATTTTTAAAGGTGTTCTACAAGGTGATTGCCTCAGCCCCCTGAAATTTAATATGACCATGCACAAATTCATCAAGTATATAACATCTCAACCATTCAAACAATTTGGATTTAAGTTCTCGAACTTGTTCTCGTACACACACTGGTATCAATTCGCAAATGACGCAGAAGCAGTGAGTTCCAGTGAGTCGGAGAACCAGGTTTTTTGAAAGCCTTTTCTCGATGGTGTGCCTGGAGTGGGATGGTATTTCGAGTCGATAAACGTTACGCCTTTGGAATTCACAGGCTGTAAAGCTCTTCTACCCAATTCCAACCAAATGTTTTCATAAAGAACAAACGAGTGAAACTGGTTATTATTGGAGAATTGCTTGCCTACCTTGACCATTCTCAAAGTGGCCGACCTGGACGGACTTAAACATTCGCGTCGATAAATGTCATACCTTTGGTATTAAGAAGTGTGGATCTCGCGCTATCCAATATCAGCCTAACATTAAAATCCCAAACCAAGGAGTACCTGCAATTGCCGATGGCGAAAACTTTACTTATCGAGGAAAGCAATTCAACTTTGTCATGAATTGTGGCTCAGTGAAGGATGAATCAATCTCTGATGTGACCAAGCACTTGGCAAAAATTGATCTTATGTGCCCATAAAGCCGCTCCAAAAAAATCAAGATCGTGCAACAGTATTTATACTCCAAGTTACGTTGGCGCTTTTCCATCTACAACCTAACAAGTACCATGGTAAAGTAAAACCTCAAGAACTTAGTGGCTAAAAGCATTCGAAAATGGTTGCAAGTGCCGATAAGCGGAAATATTACACATTTTCTTTTCCTGTCAGCAAGTTAGGCCTCAATTTCTGCTGCGCCACTGACTTGTATCATGAATTGTCTCATGAAAAAAACTGTCTGTTAGGCGCATTCTGAAGACGTCGAGTAATATTGAGGCACACACAGAATCTATTCGTTAACATCACGAAAGAATTCTAAAGCGGATGAAATTGTGGACAGGGTTACCAGCACCATCACTGATAAATCCCGGGTCAAGGCAGCGACAACAAAAATTTAATTTGAAAAAACATTGAAGAGAAAGCAGAAGCGTTTGGCAGGCTCAAAGAGCAAAGTGCAATAATATCGCACGTTCAAAAAGTCTGCAGTAGCAAATCGCTCCAAAACTGGCAACTCGTTTGAAAGCTTCCAAGCACTACAGCTTGCTTTTGTATTGCCCTTATATTTCGTCTTGCAAATGCATCGAACTTAAAGCGCTGGGTCAATCTGACGGAAAATGCGAGCTCTGAGGGGATCTTCAGACGCAGATTCGCGTGTTTTCTTTTTGCAAGTGTGCACTAGAGCGCTTCCTGTGGCGACATGACTCTGTACTACACACTATCGCTCATCACCTTCACCAAATAGAAAAACGAAAACATGAAGTTGTAAGTTTACCTTCCTGGTTCCGGTTTACCACATCCTTCAGAGATATTCTCGTCTCTTGTACTGGATCTCATAATAGCGTTGCCAGAAACAAAAACTGTAGTTGAGCTCACTGTTCCATTTGAAACCCATTCAAACAAAGCTAGATCCCATAAAACCAACAGATATGTCGTTCTGCGGTCTCAACGTTCCCTGCGAGGACTTCGAAGAAATTCCAGTAGAAGTCACTGCCCTGGGTTTCTTCCCGCGGCAGGATAACAGGTTCAAGCAGTTGTTAAAAGATCGTGGTTGCAACGTCGATCGAGTCACGAGCAAGATGTTCGAAGCTGTATGTATCCGCTCTAGTTTTTTATATTTACTGCCGAAGAAACAAGTCTTGGACAGACCCCGAAATCTTAAATTTTATCTGACAATCTCAGAAAAGCTGTTGCAGGATGGGCCTTCCGGAAGCAAACCGTCTTGCAAATTTGTAATTAGTTAGCGAGTAGAACTCGTGAAAAGTACAAATGATGTTTAAAAAAAAAATTATTATTAAGTGATTGCATGGACAAACGATGATTAATTAAATGGCGTACGGCGATAAAAATGTGTTGGTTCCATCTGGTATTCTATTTGCTTTGAAGTGAACTTGCTCATGCTTATTGTCTTTCACTCTTTACGAGAAACAGTTAAGATGAGGTGTATTTGGCAAGCCAGCCAAATGAAATTCGTTCACCCATGGCAGAGCTTAAACTGAGAAAGAAGATAGCATGCTCATATCTGGACCTTCATAACATATTAATAGATCGCTATATGAGTCAAACTTTCTTTAGCAGGTTTGGATTTCGAAAGTCTTTTCCTGTTAAATAATCGTTCGCTGAGGGGCTAGTCAATAACGGAAGCACCTTTATTTCATATAAGAATTGGTGTGACTAGAGCGTATATGGAGATACATTATCCCCAAGAAATTTCAGCAACCTAGGAAAATGCTATCGTCCGCTTGTTGGCAATCAGTGATGGGAGTAACGGCGTTACTAACGGCGTTACTTTTTTCAGTAACGAGCAAGCTAACTAGTTACTTTTTCTGCCGTAGTAACGCCGTTACCGTTACTATCGCGCCTTTACTTCGCGTTACTCCGTTACCGCTGTCATTAGAATTGTCGGACAGCGGTAATGATTTATTCCTGATTTTGCGTGC
>QQSS02175921.1:0-14987 GCA_003687565.2 Craspedacusta sowerbii | reverse complement strand
TCCAGTCGTAGACCTCAT
The DNA here is from genome assembly GCA_003687565.2 of Craspedacusta sowerbii. Classification (NCBI taxonomy): domain Eukaryota; kingdom Metazoa; phylum Cnidaria; class Hydrozoa; order Limnomedusae; family Olindiidae; genus Craspedacusta; species Craspedacusta sowerbii. The sequence continues at coordinate 14,969 of QQSS02175921.1, read as the reverse complement.
CAAGCGATTCTTTGCAAGTAACTCTCTGGGCAGCAATCGCTTCGTGTGCATTAGCCGTTCCCGCCGCTAAGTACTCCAGCCCTTCGTTTACGCGAATCACTGTCGATTGCATGATGCTTCGTGATGAGCGCTTCGTACGTCGTTGTAAGCGTTGCTTCCACTGCCATACCTCATCCAAATCGCGAGCGGGCAGCGTAAAAGCATTTTCGGTTACTTCGTCAGCTTCTACATCAGCGACCAGTAGATCGGATATGTCAACTTTGTAGGGCATACCTTCTTCGTTGTGCACCTCTTCCAAGACACTCGATCGTTGATCTTCTGCGGTAAGGACCTCCATAGGACTAACATTTTTGTTTCATGCAAAAAGCAGCCAATATCAAAACTTACCTTCGCTTCCTCTCCAGGCAAGGAGAGGATTTGAAAGGCCAACATTGAGTGTTTTCCTTTATTTTTGCGTGGCTTCCTCTACTTTCCACGCAAAAATAAATGAAATCATGGTTCATTGAATCATAAATTAGCATGCTACAACTATTTGCAAACAAAAAGCGAGTTCTTAATAAAATCCTGCATTTTCTTCCCTCAAGCAGTCTACTTCACGGCACGTACATGCTCGCCAAGACCTCTACAGAATGGTAAAACTCTTCCCGAACGGGCCTATCGGGCCATCGAGCTTTCACCAATATCAGGGTTGGTCCAGATCCAACCCGGATGCATAAATCCCGCCCGGGACTATAAATTCCTCCCGGGAGGGATTTTCGGGAGGGATTTTTGGGATTTTTTGAGACAAGGGAGCATGTTTGTCCCCATTGTTGCCAGTCCGAGACTAACAAGTGCTAGCTCTGCAGTCTCTGGAGAAACCCCTAACCCTCTAAAAAGACGTCATTCTTCCACACCATCTTCAAGTGCTACAAGTTCTCCATCTTCCTCTCTGGGTCTTCTGAGTGCTGCTGGATATTTCATCCAAACAACAGCTGCTGAAAAGTTTCAAATTAGGAGCAGGTGGGCCGATTTCTTCCTCAAGAATAGACTGAGTTTCCGTCTAGCCGACGATCCTTCCTTCCGAGCTGCCCTGGAAGCAACACGACCTGGAATCAACGGAGAAAATAGCATGAGGCCTCTCCTCACTCGCAAAGCCTTGAGTGACACGCTTCTTTATGAGATTAAAGATGAATCTGTATACTCTAAGCTGGCTTTCTCTCATACTATTAAAGAGAGAACGGAACCTGCAAAATACTGGAACTACATTGCCAGAGTCACTACTGTAGCTGAGCCAAAGAAATTTGCTGATATGATGGCCAAAGTGTTTGCGCTACCTTCGTCGTCTGCTGGAATTGCGCGCATTTTTTCGACTGCTGGATTAGTCCAATCATAGTCACGCAACAGGCTTGGAGAAGTCAAGTCAACCAAGAGGGATTAGAAGAGGAGTTTTTCGGACGAATAAAAGTAGTCACTTGTATATCAATGTTCCTACCAAGGTCAGCCTATGTTGCTAAAAATAAAAGAACTGGTATAAAACTTGTGTTAAGGTATTTTTCAAAAATCCCAAAAATCCCTCCCGGTTTTGTACATGCAAAAATACCTCCCGCCCGCCCGGGGATTTTCGGGAGGGATTTTTGGGTGGGATTTTTGGGAGACCAACCCAGACCAATATGATGCGATTTAAACCCCCGTGGCCTTCGCGCACGCCCCCTGCAGCCTAAAACATCCCAGATGACTCGTCTCAACAAGGATGTCCTGACCTAATTAAGGTTGCTATTCTCGGCTTCCTAATTGGCAGTGTTAGCTATTTGAGGCTACTTCCAGTTTGTGTTTTCACTTCATGGCTTGTCAGAAATTTTACAAAACGTTGGCATCTTACATATCTCCCATATGCATATTATAACAAAAAATAGTTCAATAATTTTATGACCTACCTTCCTGCAGAATCGAATTTCTCATGGGAGGGCAAGATACCTGTCTGCTTTCATTTATATATGCTTTGCTTTCCTCAAAGCGCACGCATATATAAATGAAGCCAGGCTTCAAGTTCAGTACAATGGCACCTTAGATAGGCTCCTATGTCAATCAAGGGACCCACAGCATTCACAAACATCCAAGAATAATACAGAAACCGTTGGAGATATCCAAACGCTTTCACTCCAACAGTTTTTTTATGCTTTGACCTGCCACACGGCAGTGGTCCTAGGACGGCCACCCGGTGCAGCAACGCCTGTAGGCTGCAGCCTGTAGCCGTTCTGTGGCTCGTAATAGCCCATCTGCGGGTAGGCATCTATTGTTAGTTCTTGACCTTGTACGGTTCGCTCATATACGGGTATCCGCCTTACCCGCCAACGTAACTTGGGTGGAAGCTTTGCAAATGAGATCATGCGATTCATTATTCCTTATAAGGATGAAAAGAGTGCGCGCAACCTAAAGCACCGTCGAAATGATCTGGCATGTAAAGTACGGGTACAAGTTTCAGTCGTTTTTCACCAGCAGAAAAATTGGCGAAAGTTTTAGAACAAAAGAAGCGAAGCCAAAGACTGTGAGTCAACAATGCGTTGCTCACAAGTTTCAATGTGGCCAGTTCAACTCAGGCTATAGCGACATGACAAGCCGCCACCTGCACCAACGCATCGAGGAACACAAAGAACAGTCGAGCTCAATCGGTCAACACCTGGCTACTCATCAATTGCCAATAGATTTCAATCTTCACGCCTGCTTTACAACTCTGCGCAGGTGTCGCTACAAATGGGAGTGCCTGCTAATTGCAAGCTTGATGATTGCGCACCATAAATTCGCGAACTCACTTAACGGACAGTCAGACTCGATTAAGTTGAAGCTGTTTTAGGTCGATTTCGAAGATGTGACTCTGGCGATGTGTGCTCTGCTTGTTTTTGTTTTTCGACTTTTTGTGTTTTTGCTCGTTTAGTCTGAAGATGGTCCAAGAAAGGACCGGAACGTCACGAAAATTATTAACTTTACCCATCGAGGGTCCTAATTTCTTCTCTAAAGTTGCCCATTTGCATGTTAATGTTGCTTTTTAGTCATTAGAGTTACGTTTAAACTGCCATAAAGCCGAAACTATGCTCTTACAGTCCATGTTCTGACATGCGCCTTATGTAAAGCTGCGTAATCTAATGAGCATCATTTAAACGTACTTGCAACGTGAAGGCTATTAAAATGCAGCAAAGACGAGAAATATAGGATAGAGTAGAAAGGCGGAATAGAGCAGAAAGGCGAATTCAGTACAACTGAGTAAAAGCGTGGCGGCGGACTTCTGAGAAGCTAAACTAAACTGGAAGATTACCCCTTAATTCATCCAGTAAATTCACGATCAAGGTAATAACCGCAATTCTGGCTCTTTTATGAGAGCAAGAATTCTTAACAGACATTTTTAAGAAAAAACAAGAAAGTTGCCAACGTACATCACAGCCAATGGAAGTTTGGCGTCATACTTTCGATGAATGAGATGCACGGAAATTGGCAAAAGAGCAGCGGCGAGCGTGACGTGTTACGCCTAAAGCGCGAAATTTTAAGCAGTATTGGAAGATGGAGTTCAGGAACGGAGTAGGGAGTACGACCCTTACAGGCCTATTGACAAGGTCTAGGCAAGATCCCCAGACGGTTAAGGCCTATTTGCTTTTGGGGCCCTTGCTGCCCTTAAACGCTACCTCTAAATATGACACTAAGACATTAGGATTCAGACACCTTCCGGGTGACACGATCACAGGGCATGACACTAACTGATCGTCAAAATGCGAAATGAGACTCGATGACCTTGCCAAACATCGAATTCGCAAAACTGGTTTTTAGTGTTTCAGTCTTCATATGAAAGTGTGATTTAAAAAAATCCCTGCTGAACGTATTTAGAAAAATAGCAAATTATAAGCTATATATTTCAACTAATTCATTTGTGAGCGGTCAAAGCTTTACACGCAGAGTAAAATTTGCATGGTTCTTTGAAGATTAAGAAGTTTGTCAATTAATTTTGCTTAAGTTTTTGTATTAATGGTTTAGAACATGAAGTGAGCTATTGTCCCAAATTCTAAATTCCAACAATAAGAGGACAAATCGAATTGTAGGGAATGCACATCAGGCAATCGGAGGTCAGATGATTATATTCTAAGCCTCTTATGCAAGATTATATCAGAACATACCATAACATAATAAAGCCATTTCAAAATCTAATGAAATACAACCAAGTTGTCAGATACATAGGATCAAATCGTCAATTTTTTCCTTTCACAATGGCAAAGTCCTTCAGAGCTTTTTCGAAATTCACGCACAATGTCTGCCTCAATACACAGCAGGACCAAAGCAGTTTAACCTGACCACGTGGTGTGGAGTTTTGAGAACTTTGTGGATTCCAAAGGATTTTTTATTCTTTTTAACCGAGAAGATGAACGTTCTGCCGCACTAATCGTAATCATAAATGTCACGATAATTTGAGGAGAAATTTCAACATTCAAAATGTATTTCATCCACTCGAATCTCGTAAAGCTCAGCAAGACTTAACTTGCTCACTTTTTCGATCTCTTGCTTGTAGATAGCATTAGCATTGCTTCAATTCCCCACACGATTTATATGGATATTCATAGAAAGGATATGGATATTCATAGACAGGATATGGATATTCATAGACAGGATATGGATATTCATAGACAGGATATGGATATTCATAGACAGGATATGGATATTCATAGACAGGCTTCTCCGAATACCGAGCATATCGTCCGCAGACAACTCAAGATTACTCAAGAACGCAAATTTCTTTGACAAACTTTTGTATACCCCTGCCTTTCTCTGAAGTTTATTATTATTTTGCAAACTATGAAGTATTAGGCAATGTGTTGTAATTCGAAAATGATCCTCGCACTAAATTCCACGTCTTCTACCAACCCATCGTTTGATTGCTGCTTCGTAATTGATTCTCTCAACAACGATCTTTTTTAGTCAGGGGTGGCCACAGGGCCTTAAATTTTATGCTAAGCTCTTTCAAAGTTACCTCTCAGATTGCGGATATGATCTCTCAGAGACTGACACAGCTTATTATAAACATTTAGATTCAATTTTTCCAGAAGATGGAAGCAGCACAAAGTTTGAAACAACTTTAAGAATATAGACAACGTTTTTCAATTCTGAGGACATGTTTCGGTAATCAATTGCCCTTTACAACTAGCATAAACTAAATCTTTGCACACTATTTGTACAAAGGAGACGTAAATACACCAATCGTTCCAACATTTAACGTTAAAATACGCATGACACGATAACGATGAATCCACTGGAGAATAAAACTATATTGACAAGTAGCAACTTGACCGAAACTGATAATCCACTAATACCGATGAAAAAAACTAAATCTTTAAATAGCAACATTACACATGTAAAGAAAAGGCGAGCAGCAGAGAGTAAGAGAGACAAAGAGATATAAAGTTGGGAAGTTAGAATCTAGATAGAGACAGATAACGTTAGTTGTTTAGAGTATCCAAGAACGGCTTGAACCACTGAATATACATAGCCTCCTTTAACCTCGTCTGGAAGTCAGTGACCGCCTGATGTAAAACAGGAAAGCACGTTTTAGGCACGCAAGTTTACAATCGCTATCTTGCAAGTGCTTCCTAACATGAGAGCTTTTGTCCTTACCTAGGTGCTCATCGACCCAAGTTGTAAATAGCCTGGAGGTTTCTCCAGTGTAACAGGCATTAGAACCTGCACAAGAAAGTTTGTAGACAACTTCAGATCGAGAGCACATAGGAAAGCAATCTTTTGTGCTTAGGTAAAAAGCAGTTATAAAAGAAGTGAAAATGAGCTTTTTGTCAACGTCCTTACAATATGTATTAATTACTCCATGAATCTTTCCGGTTTGTGATTTTGGAAGTGAAACTCAAGTATGGCAGTTGGAAATAGCGTATCTGACACGCATTCTCACTTTAGGTTGCTGCTCCTGTGGATCCAATTTAGCATGTAAATATGATTGAACGCATCTGCTTACAAGGAATTCCGGAAACTGGTTCTTAATGAGAATGTAAGTAAAGAGGCTATATATATCGGATTAGAGGAGCTCAAGCAGACTTTCTTTCAGCCAAATAAAAAGCAAAAAAAAACACAAAAAAAAAAAAAAAAAAAAAAACAATGTGTTAACACGTCAGCTACTGTGGTGTCGGTTACTACTTAGCAGTAAGAAAAGTGTTAAAATGTTGCTTGAAATTGTTTTTTGCGGATGTTGAGATTTATGTTCATTTTGAGCAGAAGTTTAGGCAAGTGAGAACCGACAGAACTCATTGTGCTACTCCCGTACTTTAGCGTTCGTACTATTTGCGAGTTGAGAATTCTTCTGTTCATATTTCTTGTAACTCTTCGTTTCTCATGCAAAGCAAAGAGCATTCTCAGAGGCTGGTTAGTCCTCAAATGATCCAGAATGCATCAATAAATATCTGTTTAATTTGATCAGATCTTGCAATTTCAATAGATTTAGGTCTTTCCAAAGGTGCCCTCGTTGGTTGTTGAAAATCCGAATGGCTAGTGTCTGCGTGCCACCAAAGCGATTAATGTCTTGTCTGTGTCACCAATCGCTAAACACTAACCAAGCTTAAGTCGTCATCGTTGTTCAGCGATGTGACGTTTCTTAACTAATCAAGAATTCAAGACTAATCGAGAAACTACACGCGAGTTTCACAAGAATCTCTTTAAATATGCCTTCTCCGGCTACAGCTCGACTAGCACTGCTGACCGCATTCGAGCGCGACTTAAGACCGCGTAATAACCGGTTCGGCAAGACGCCACATGGCACTACGACGCCACAGGCACAACATACAAACACGATTTTGTACATAGTTAGTTTTGCTCGTTCTCCTTGACGTCGGTAACGTACTTTCGGTTTCCAACGTTTCTCTGGGTACCGATTTCTCGCTCACACGAGCTATATTTTCTGGATCTTGACCATTCAAAGGATCCGGATGTACCAAACTTCATCTGGTATCTGGTCGGTTGTTGTGACTATCTGTCATGAGCGACTGCTACGAATTGCTGCTGTTAATCAAGGTACCTAACCGTGCGGGAGGAAACCCATTGGAGTCACTGTCACTTGTCTCAATCGATGACTGAGAGCTTGCCGATGTGCATTCATGTCGAACTGCCTGCTGATTGGTAGATTCATTTCTGTGTAATACGACAGGCTTTGTAGAGGGCCATGCAATACTCCGAGACGCTGGTCACACTTGCTGTTGCACGGGCAAGCCAGGACAAGGGAACAGGAGGTTGCGATGCAATACAAGTTCTCGAGAAGTAGCATCATTCTCCACTTGAACACGGCAAACTACACCACTATCTCCGACTGCTTCCAAGATCTTGAAGATGGAAGGCTCCCAGTAAGATCGAACCATTCCAGGCCCTCCTCGCTCCGTGTTATTCCGCACCAATACGAATCTGAGAATCAGAGAATCTGCTGTGGTCATCCGAATCTCGGAAAACAATCATTAAAAAGACGACCTGCTGCAGTTTTTGCTGATTTATCCGTACGATAATAAGCCTGCAGGAAACGAGTAAAACGGTCTATCATTGTAAGAATATAATTGTACCCCCCAGAAATTCTTTCCAAATGAATGAAATCCATCGAAGCCAACTCCATTGGGGCGCTAGAAGAAATCTTTTGAAGTTGAACGACTTGATGCCGTTCTGGTGCCCGTTGCTTGAAGCACTGACACTAGCTATGAATATAATCCTCGATATCAGTCTTCATTCGTGGCCAGAAAACACGACCTTTCGCTAATGCGCGGACGCGGTCAACTCCGAGTGGTCCATTTTCTCGTGAAGCTCGAGTAAAATATAACTTCGAAGGGCTTTCGGAATTACAATCTGGCTGATATTAGAAGATTTCCGACACAGCCGTCCTTCCTTGTTTACAAACAATTTGCGCCAATCGAGCAGCACGTTTACGACATCCTTCGTCTCTGACTGGTGATGAAGACCATTTGGGCGCTTGCCAGATTTCAATAGTTCCTTGACTCGTCGAATAGCAGGGTCATTTCCTTGTTGCTGGCTGGGGCTTACTTCGTGCAACTGTTTTTCGGAATTCTGCAGTATGTCTCTTTCAAAAGTCTGAAAACGTGTCAGCACCTACACTACTAGCCCACGCTGTACTTTCAGTGTCTTGCATTGTAACTGACTCCTTAACGACAGTGATTTCCTCGAGTGACACAATTCTGTTGCACAGTGGAATAAACCTTCCGATGTCATAACTTTCCACCAGAAATCTTGACAAAAGGTCTGCATGGGTCTACTCCTTTCCCTTACGGTACTTGATTGTGAACCTCAAATCTGCTAACTCGTTCACCCATCGCTCTCCGGTGAAGTTCAACTTTGCCGATGACAGCAGGTATGTTTAAGGGTTGTTATCCGTGTAAACATCAAAATCATCTGCAAGATACAAATAAGATTTGAAGTGTTCACAAATTGCCCACTTTAAAGCAAGAAATTCAAGCTTGCTGCTGTGATAGTTCTTCTCCGGTCCCGATAACGATCGACTGCCATATGCGACTACAAACATCTTACCATCTCTCTGTTGATATAGTACAGCTCCCAACCCCAATAGAGAGGCATCCGTATGCAAGACAAATGGCAATGTGAAATCTGGATATGCAAGAACAGGATCTTGGACGACTGCATCCAGTAACAAACTTAGGGCATTTCTGAAGACGCTTTACTTGCTACATTTATCATTTACTGCCCTTCTCGTATCTTATATTTGCAGAAGACAAAACGTTTGCCAGACGCTTCTCAAAGAGCTTGAACAAAGGATTTGCTTTTCGGGCAAAATTCCTGATAAATCGTCTGAAGTGTCCAAGGAAGCCCAGGATTCGACGTAGGTCGCCGACTGTACGCGGCGTAACCTCCTTCAACTTCAAAACAGCGGCTATACTTGTTGGATCCATACGATAACCATGTTCCGTAATAATTCGACCCAGGTATGAAACCTGTCGTTGGAATAATCTGCACCTTTGGGGTTTCAGTTTGACACCATGCAGTTGCAGACGCTGCAGGAGCTTTTGGTGAATAACATGCTCCTCGAATGTTGTTGATGAGACGAGCACATTATCTAAATATGGCATAACAGAATTATCGCCATGCTCTCTAAGCACGTTTCCATGTAACGCTGAAACTCAGCTGGAGCATTTGAAAGTCCAAACGGAATGCGCACCCAATTGCACAGTCCAAATGATGTACAGAATGCCGTGATTGGTCTGCTCTCCGGGTGTATAAAGCCCTGATGGTACGCTCGTTTCTGATCAAGAAGACCGAACCAGGACTTCCCACAAAGACAATCAATGGCATCCTGAACGCGTAGGGGCGGGTGCTTGTATTGGATGGTGCGCTTATTAAGTTCGCGGAAATCACAACATACTCTGAGGTCTCCCGCTTTTTATTTTTCTAACGACAACAACTGGCGTCGAATACGGTGACGTGGATTTCTCAATAAAGACACGATTAAGGAGGTCTTCGATATAGACACGCAAATCTGGATACAGTGAGCGCGGAACGAAGTTGTACTTCTTTTGTACTGGTGTTGGATCTGATAACATGATCTATATTTGAATGTTCTCTATACACCAACTTCGTCATCTATTGCGATGGCGCCGCACTCTTCCCGCAGCATTTTTCTCACTTTGGCCTGCCGATCTTTGGTGAGATCTGACAAGTCCATTTCGGGGACAAAGTATCTTCCAGAGTGGCTTCGTGACACAAATTGCGCTGTTTTACTGTAAACCGGCTATATACGTGGATCTCCATTGATCAGTTCACTTTAAACACCCGACTCTAATTCAATTCCTTCCGGGGCGGTCGAACGATTGGGGTGTGGTGGGAGAAAGAAAAACTTCAATCCAGAGATATTCGGCTCAGATAATCTGTCAAGCTAGCATTACTAACCTATATTCGACTGGTAATTATACAAAGAACAACGCCTAAGCTTGTCTCATCTTTAATAACGAAAACTTTAAATCCTTCATTACAACAACCACTAAAACGTCAATATTGATATTGTTTTACAAAAACAGCTAAAGCTACTAAAGCAACCGCTCATCTCTCCCAGAAACAACCCAGCTGAATGGCCTAATGTCGTTATCGATAACCATCGCTATGAGCTTGTCCAGCGAGAGGCACCAAATCAGAAAGATATGGACTATGCATACAGAGATAGTAAACAAAGATTCTCATGCTTGCATGTCCATAGAGTGATGCAGAGTGGTGAGGCAGTTCGACGAATGTGGTTGTGCTATTCAAACCCTAAGGATACCATTTTCTGTGTTTGATGCAAGCTCTTCAGTAAAGGTAATGTCCCACACAGGCGAGGAACGAAGGCGTGGGAAGGGTTATCGAAAAAACTGATGGAACACAAAATCGGCACAGGCACATGACCTGTTTGTCAAAATATATGGAATTACTTCAGTGTATCGTATTACAAGGGACATGCGCCTGATCGAACAACGCCAGAAGGAGAGGGAATTCTGGCGAGAAGTTTTAAAGCGAGCCCTTGACGTTGTGATATTACTCTCTGAATAAAACCTTACTTTCCGAGGATCTCATGAAGTGCCTAGCTCCAACTTCTAATGGCAATTTCCTGGGAGTTTTTTAACCTCTTGCGAAATACGATCGATTGTTAAAGAACGAAAAATGAAGGATCACTACTTATCGCATGATACACAAAACGAATTAATTGACCTTGAGGCTGCAAAAATTCGACAGGAAAACCTGCCTTGCTTTTGAATTTCAAGATAATTTTTGCCATTCTCAAATGCACACCAGATTTTTCCCATTCGGAGCAAATGCCCGTGACTCGTCGACATGTGGATTGCATGCCAAAAGCTTTCTTCGGGTATTTGAACGTGAATGACCCCACGGGAAATGACTATGAATGTAATATGAAAGGTCATAATGTCGTTGTCGGAGTTAAGCACAATCAACCGTCTCTATGTGCTATTCTCGTCTTTTCCAGCACGATGGAAGATTATGACCGACAATGTACGAATAACTGTGAAAGCACCATCAGACAAGCAATTGGAAGTTTGTATAGACTCAGTTAAGCAGCTTTGCTACTACATGGAAAATATCATCGATGCTCTCCATCAACTTGAACAATATGCAATCGACAAAAAGGAAGGCTCGACGGCTAGTGAAACAAGTTCTTTAACTGAAAACATATCTTCATGGCCGCTCATCATTAGCATCGTCGTATGAAACGACATTATTTTTCAAGTGAACAAGACCAGCAAGCACCCGGCGAAACGGTTCACATCCTGAACAGTGAAATCACCGCAATAAGATACTTTCTGCAGAAGTGCAGGAAAACGGGCTTTGCCTCTGCCTGCAAAGATAGTCGAGAAATTGCAGAGAAACTGGACGTACAGCGCATCTTCCCCGAGAAAGGAACTTTTTGCTGGCGATGCAGCTGATAGCGTGGGTAGTCAATCAGCCGATAAGCGTTTCAAGACCGAGTTTTTCATGAAACTCGTGGATAAAGCTATGTCCTCTGCGGACAGCCGCTTCCAGCAACTGAAGAACATTCTTGGCTATCACAGCAGTGCGAGTTCCCTGATTGACCTGCATGAATGAAATCAACTTTTGCAGCATGACGGACCTACGGTTTAATACACCCACAGATTTTTCTGCAATACGCTTACAAGAATAAATTATGGGAGCTGTATCCAAATGTTGCAATCGCACCGAGAATACTGCTGACAACACCCACAGCCGTCGCTAGTGTTGAACGAAGCTTCAGCACATTGAAACAGACTAAGAATTTTAACCGGTTCTCGATGTTGGGTGACAGACTCTACTCTTTGGCTAAAATCTCGATTGAAAGCAAAGTTGCTCGTAATCTTGATTTGAGCGAGATCATCGAACGATTCATCCACAGAAAGAAGAGGAGAAACCCATTTATCTGAAGATTTTTTCCATTGTGCTTGGTCTGTCCAGAAACTTTCGTTAAGTCATACAAGGTATGCAAGTCACCTAAGTTATACAATACTTGGTTCGTATCCTGATTCTTAAACATTTCTATTGGCAGTGCGGAGACCGAGTGGGCCTCGTATAAACTTTTTTTTTTTTTGGGGGGGGGGGGAGGGGGCCTCAGACTGGCTAGCCACGGCCCTGCGCTCACTTCTAATGGCACAGACAAATGCCCCTGCTTCTTCCATTCCAATCCTAACCTTGTTGTGTCAATGGCTGTCCAAAAGCAAGCGCACCCTTTAAAACAATTAGTGTCTACCAAAGCTCAATATGTACACGAGGAATAAGATTAAACAGATACAAAAATAAACGAACAAGACAATAGGGGATCAACAAAACTTTATTTACGTCGAGTTCAATGCCATTCAAAGAAGGTACAGAAGTCACACGCCATGATAAGAAATATCTCTTAACACTCCTAATCTGTACATATATTTATCAGTTAAAATCTGGCACCTTACATTTATAAGTTACTAATGAAATAAAATCAGGCAACAAGATTTGCAGTATCCCTAAGCGTGAGGTAAGAAAACGGCCCTTAACTTACTCTTCGAACATGATTAACACTGAATGCGACGGCCTCTCGGAGTTCCAGTGAAAACTCTAACGTGATAAAGCAATTGCAAACATACCGGGCTACCCATGTGTCAGACTCATCAGCCTTCTTAAAATCTATTAGCATAACATTTTCGTACGATAGACCATCGTACAATATCAGAATGCAAACGGGAGTTTAGGCAGGTGCGCCTTCGCCAAATTGAGGAATCGACTACAGTGTCGAGCAGTGACAGCAGTTACCGGTCACGGAAGATGCATTTAGACACGTTCCTAAGGACATAAGGAACCGCTGCGCATGATGCCTTCAGCGATTGACACGATCACCACAAACCAAACTTTGTCCATAAGATTTCATTAGCACAACCTAACTTCTTACAAAGCATTTGTCTCCCTTCGCCTGAGTGATTAGGGAAGCAGGGCCTTTCCGGTCATGGTATGGTCATGGTAGCGCGTGCCTAGCGCACAGGCATTCCATATAATATTTAACGCAAACTATGTTAGATACATGCAAGCAAAGTTTCCAAACCGTATCAACAAGTCGAGTGTACGATAAAGGCAAAGGGGGGAGAGATGAATTCTCGTTTCATTAAACAGCATTTTATCGGGATTCTCCTGTTTGCTAAGTCGCAAACGATTAGGGCACTCCATAAGGCCAACTACCCAATAAAAATATCAGCTAAATCGAAATGCCACCCGCCAATAGGGCCACACAGACCGTCATTTCAAGAGAGCTCCAAACGCGCTACATCCATTCGTATTAAGTGATAAAACTCCAAGAATCAAAATTGCCTTCTACGTTTCATGGATCGATCTAAGATCAGCAGAGGAGCAAGAACGATTGAGGAAGGTGAAGCACCCAATATAAAGCAAAAATCGCAAGCCCCACTGCAGGGTGTTGACAATTGTTAGACTAGTCGGGTGATGAATACAGGTCTAGAAAGTTGGCAGTTAATAGTTTCGCTGCACAAGGAACCCCAACTGCTTTTAATTCATTGAGATGTAGTTTCAAAAAAGCATCAATCATATTCTGAATAATGACTTTTTAGAGAAAAGATGATTCAACAAATACGGTGTGCAAGTCCTCAAGAAGATCGTGCATCACCATTATTAAACTGGCGAGTTCATTCCCAGCTTTGTGTCGAACTTCAACCGCTCTCGCTTTTGAAAGCGGGCATGCTGCCTGCAAGACACAAAGAACTTAAGACAACCAACAGCAAGTATAAAAAAGAATTCGCTTCAAACAATAAACACTAAACTCGGTGAAACAATAAAGCAAACTCAAACGCGAGCGCCCGCTTAACAGCTACACGAACAAAAACCAGCAAGGAAGAAAGCGAAAAGTCCGCATAATTTTCACCCGTTCAAAAGAAATTATTAGTAAGTTACTATTAGAAAGTGGTGTAAGGCACAGAAGCACTAATTTACTAATAAGCATACGTAAAGTAAAAGCAAAGCAAAGAACAAACGAAAGAAAGAAAAAGAGACCCCAGAGACAAACTAAATCGTCACAATAACATGAAATTCGGGCATCACAGAAACATGAGCTACAAGGTAGCACGACAGGAGCTCGCACATCTTCCAGAACAAACGTAAAGGCTTCATTAACTAAAGAAAGCAGTGACTTGCCTAACACGGCGGCGCTTCAGCAACTCCCCAAATGCAATCAACAATGCAAGCCATACGGAGAGGAGAAAGTAAACAGGGATGGGAATGAGTAACAACGAGACTTGAACTCTTGAAGCAGGGTCGCTCCAAATAGATATGGAAACCGATGTGTATATAGACTGCAGGATAATACTAAAAAATAAGGAGATTACTAGTCTGATCTGAACTTATAGACAAACTAGAATGTTAGACATTACAAAAAGGATCCGAATGCCCAATGCCGACTACGGCCCATGATTAAAAAAAATTTAACGTCCAGTGTTTAACTCGGACCAAATACTAAAACCTACAAGACATTCGTGAAGCGTATGAATCAGCTCATAAAAAAACATCCAGATCTTCACGAAACTTACCACAAAAACCCACAATAGAACCAAGCTTTATTCCTCCAAGGGGGTTGTTCCCATATCTGCCTCTTTCTATCAGCAAATTTTGCCGACAGCGCAACTAAAAAAAATTAACAACAATGTTCAGATGCTGTTAAAAGCGTTATCCCGTCATGCATCTATTTAACTGTCTACCTACCTATCTACCTACCTATCTAACTACCTATCTACCTACATAGCTACCTACCTACCTAGCTACCTACCTAGCTATCTAGCTACCTACCTACCTACCTACCTACCTACCTACCTAGCTACCTACCTAGCTACCTAGCTACCTAGCTACCTAGCTACCTAGCTTCCTACCTACCTACCTACCTACCTACCTACCTACCTACCTACCTACCTACCTACCTACCTACCTACCTACCTACC
>QQSS02175910.1:0-14991 GCA_003687565.2 Craspedacusta sowerbii | reverse complement strand
TACATACATACATACATACATACATACATACATACATACATACATACATACATACATACATGCATGCATGCATACATGCATACATACATAAATACATACATATACATACATATACATACATGCATATACATCGTACATACATGTATATATATATGTATATATATATGTATTTATATATGTGTGTATATATATAATGTGCTTCTACAGTTTAGAGGATAAAGCTAATTTTGCCGTCCTGTTTAGGTGATAACTATGATATCTATTTTTCAGGAATGTATTTGACCGACTTGACGTATATTAACACGATATATCCATGCACTGGTGGCCTAGACATAAACCGAAACAATAAGGTTTGTATGCCTAAGTTTGAGACTATCAATGCTACTCTGAGTTTTTATTGCTTTAAATATCTTGTGCGGCGGTCGAGTGAGTTCTGTCCTATTCCGTAGTTTCATTTTTATTTCTTCGGCATGTTTCGCGGGAAAAATTTGGGGTAGCATTCCTAATTTTTCTTCAATGTTTCCAAAATCTGGCATGCGGCGCGAGTGTGACGTAGCCGCACCATTTGAATGCTGTGCCATCAAGATTGACTTGACTGGATGCTCGCTCTTCTCGTTAACCTCAAGTTGTTGTTTGCTCTACCCCTCACTAATTCTTTTTCATGTCGTTTTTAGATGAACGAAATCCTGCGTACAATTTCAGATTTCCAACAGTCGCACTATGGTAAGTTTGACCAGATCTTGCAAGTTACTGCAACCCGAAAGCAAATGGGCGGTTTTTTTTTAAACACTCCTCACGTATTTGTTGAGTTTCATGTACTTGATGTTCATAGTTTTCGCGAAGTATATCCTGTACGTGTTGGTTCTATAAGGAGACCCTCCGTTTTTCTGGCTTTCCGCTCCTCTTATTTCAACTTTAGGGGTGCGTGGTTTTCCTGGTCACTAATTCCAGTGTATTTTTATCTTGCATTAGAGATAGTGGAGGAAGAGCATATAAAAAAGTACTTGCTCTCCATTCGCTACATAGACGAGCTACAAAATTTTATGGAAGATGAAAACTTCAAGTACGTTGTCTTGCATTGCGAGGGCTCGGTGTTTTTCTACCAGACCGGGCCCTTACGTCACTTAGAAGGTTTTTCTTGGTGATCTAGATTGCAATTGTCTCGTGAATTTTCGGCCAGTTTAAATATTCCAAAAATTTGTTTTCGAAATTTTTATGTCAATCGAAGTTCACTAATTAGTTTTTGTTGTTGATCCAGATCGTCATTGTCTATGGATAGTCGCCCAGTTTGAATATTCCAAAAAATTATGTTGGAAATTTTTATTATTAATCGGAATTCACTGATTAGTTTTTCGTGTTTATCCAGATTGTCGTTGTCTATTGAGCCGTCGGCCTGTTTGAATGTTCCGAAAATTCCTGATGCAAACATCTCTAAAGAGAAGGAGATAAAAAGACCTCGAGACTTGTTCCTAGGTGACTGGGCTTTTTTGGTTTGAGTTTTTGCTTTGCTATTCGCCATTTTATGTGTTAAAAAAATCTAATTCTCTTTGTTAAAAAATGAAGAAGTATCGCTATATTGTCTTTCGACAGTGCCAGTACCTTTCTCTTATGACTGTCAACAATTTTAGTCGCTCTGGGTGGGACCATGACTGATGCGAAAACTGTTAGATTCTATTGTGTGCCTTGAAATAAAGCTGGTGTGTGTGATGTGCAGGCTCAGTGCGATTCTACGTATCCGTTCTCGTGCAGAATCCGACGATAGCGTTCGCTCGCGACTGTCACAGCTAAACCCAAAGGCTAAAAGTCTAACACTCGCGGAATCCCCATTTCGGTCCCCGTCTCCCGACAAGCGAACGTTTGTGCCTGGTCACAGGAAAGCCAAAAGTCTGGGAAGCCAGTGCGTGGGGATATTTTTCATGTGTTATTATTTATATTATATGAACTCCGCCAGTTAGCTACTAGCGACTGCCAAGCCCGGATAAAAGAAGATGGTCTGTGTCCTCCAGGGAAAGACCTGTAAAACCCCCGCTGAATCTTCATGGCTCGACTGGCTAGCAAGCACCAACAGCGACCAACACCCACACTCACTCCCACACCCTCGCCAACTGTATGCGCTCATCGCTATCGTCGCTGGGCGTTGCTGCCACCTTTGTTTTCACGGGCTTTTAATGAAGTGGGCAAATGACCTTTCCTTAAAACTTGGACCTCACCTCGGTAGTTCTGTAAACACAAGAATGCCGCCAGTTTGCTACTAGCGAGTGCTGGTCCCAACCCTGATAAAAGAGGAGGGTTTGTGCTCTCTAGAATAGGCCTGTAAAACCCCCGCTGAACCTACATGGCTCCCTGGGCAATAAGCATCAACAGCGACGATAGGACTTTAGCGCCCTAATCGCCAGTAGGAAAATGAATAATAATTATTATCATTGTTCATTTTATATTATATGAG
This sequence comes from Craspedacusta sowerbii, assembly GCA_003687565.2. NCBI lineage: Eukaryota > Metazoa > Cnidaria > Hydrozoa > Limnomedusae > Olindiidae > Craspedacusta > Craspedacusta sowerbii. Next base: position 12,545 of record QQSS02175910.1, on the reverse strand, counting down.
ATCGTTAATCATCCATTTCATTTAATTTGTTTCTTCTGCGGCCAATGCAGAGCCGGCTGTGTTTCCAGTCGGTCATCTTATCGCTGATGTTTGTGTTTCCCTTCCTTCGCCGTCACGTTCATGCTCTACCATCTACTTCTAGCTCTCAAGTACAGACAGCGCTCTGTGGGCACTTGTCATCAACTGGGTAACTGCTCATGTTGCGTTTATGTTGTCGCCTTGGTTTTCGGTTTTGTTTTCTATCCCTATTGTTTCTGCATCTATTTGGTTAAAGTTTGAGTTAACGAGCCTTAAATCGGCACCCACGTGCCTTGAAGTTCTAAAATCGCCAGTAAATTCGAAGTTATTTTTGTTGGTCTTGTTTGGTTTGCTTGTTTTGCGAAAATAAATCTGGCGAAGCGTACTAGTTAGGCTTTTCCTCGCGCTCTACGCCCGCAGTAAGCATCAAATGATTGTTCTGCTTCTGGTGAATGTTGCATGCACATTTGTCGGATATTGGCGCATTTATATCGTTGCTCGCAATCGTTAAGTTCCAGTGTGTCAAGTGCTGGTTCACGGTCGCTGTTGGACGACAGTTTTGTAGAGGAAGGCGGTGGTGAATCGTCAAGTGAGTCATTATTACTATTGTTATTATTGTTGTTGTTATTATTATTATTATTATTATTATTATTATTATTATTATTATTATTATTATTATTATTATTGTTGTTATTGTTATTATTATTATTATTATCTGCTTGCGCTGCACTTGTTTTTTATTTTGCAAGAGAGAGGAAGAGATAGACATACCAAAACTCTTGTACTGGTGACCACTGTGTCAGCAACTCTGCCATGCCTGCTTGCAGCGAGTGGCAGTGCTTGTTGTTGCGAACACTCACTTGTAGTTATGCTTGAGAAAGTTCGTTCTGAAAATAAATGATTTAAGTTCGAAAAAAAAATTCTTATTATTATTATTATTATTATTATTTTCTTTTGTTGATGAAAAGCATATTTGGCTTCCTGCCGAGTGTTTCACCTAACAGTATGTTGGCGATGTTTCTGCAAAGTGAGCGAATGCCATTTGGAAAGAACTTCATGTGCTTTGGGGTGACCGCGGTTCTTGTAGGAGGGGAGGGGCGAAATTGCTCTTTTGGACTTCTTCCCTCAGGTCCTGATATGCGTCGCGTTTTTTAAGTACTTGTGATGGATTTTCTGGTTAGATTTGTTTTTGTATGTGTATTATATTTGTTTAGCTAGCCTGATCTACGATTCCGAAGCTGATCGTGACGAGCCTGAGTCTCATCCGATCATTCAGAGGTTGGCTTATTTTAAATGATGTCATTTTTTATTTAGATCTTAAAATTGCCCACTCCTGTAGCTGCAGTTCAAGTAGAATAAATGCGCATAATATAATCAATCTCTGTTTATAAAAACCTGTTATGTTTGTTTACCTAGCTATAGTTCATGGATTTTATTTTTCCAAAATACTTGGGTAATGTGGTCATATATGCTTGATACATGATGTTGATTTGTTGTGATAATGTTGTTTGGCGTTTTATTAAATTAAAGGTAAGCTGAGAAAATTTGCTTTGCGTGTTCGTTCTAAAAAGAAAAAAAAACTTCCTCATTGTTTATCTGCAGTTTCGGGAACGGCCGAGGTGATTTGACACCTCATCTACCTGAGGCGTATTTCAAACTCCAGGGTAGGTTGTGTTGGCAGTCGCCGTTAAATCTTTAGCCTTTATCGGCTTTAAGTCCTCACTTTTCGTTCATGCTCAAATTCTATTCTAAATTTCTAGTAGTAATCTGGTGTCAGGTTTAGTTTCATGGTGGCCTTTTGCTTGCATCTGCTTGCTTAGGTTTTCTCAAGCGAAAAACCCACCTGAAGGGCGGAAGCAAACCAAAGGTACTTGCACGTCGTTTATCCTCGAACGTCGTTGATCTTTGTCGGTCGGTGATCGTGATCCTTATCCGTCGGTGAACCTCGCTCGTTATTTACCCTCATTCGTCGGTGATCCGCGCCCGTTGGTGATCATCATCCGTCGGTGATCATTATCCGTCGGTGATCATTATCCGTCGGTGATCCTCGGATCTGGAAGTGATAAGGATCCGTCAGTGATCCTCCCCCGTCTTTTACCCTCGCCCGTCTGTGATCCTCGCCCCCCCGGTGATTTATATCCGTCGGTGATCCTCGCCCGTCGTTACCCTCGCCCGTCGGTGATTCTTGTCCGTCGGTCGTTGCCCGTCGGTGATTCTCGCATGTGTATGCTTGTTGTTTCAGCCTAGTCAGAACGTCTAACTGCAAGTGGATAGTCTTGAGCGGCCAGCATATGTCGGATTCCTATTTTACACGCTCGCCAAGACCAGCTTATGTGTAACTGTGTCATGTTGAAAAGGACTGCGTCTGTTGTTTCGTTTAGCCCTTGGATACTGCTTGCGACGCTCGTTTTTTGCTGTGGGATTCTTTTTTGTTGTGGTGTTGTTTTTGTTGTTGTTATTGCTGTGGTTTTGGTGTTGCGTTGTGGAATACTATCGTATTTTAAGTCCTTTGCTGACAACGTCCTTTTGCGCTCGCATCGCTTCAAACAGTCTGGATCACAATCTCGGCCTGATTGTCTTCTAGGTGAACAGCTGGCAGCGGTTCTGGGTCGGTATTTCAGGTTCGCACCTCGTTTACTTTTTACCGAAGTATCGAGGCTTCGGAGGTCACGAGCGTTCAAACGTAAGTTTCTTTTCCTTGCTAAAATAGGTTTGTATAATTGTTGACAAGGCTTGTGGATTTGCTTGAAAGACTCCGCCTCTAAGACAGTACTACAGACATGCTTTCATTGCGTTGTTTATATGAAGATTATTAAATATGCTTTCAGCTTTCATTGTTTACATTTAAATCACGCTTGCGAGAAGATGTCCTGCTTCAGACGTGATGATTTACTTCTATATTTGTTATTTTTACGTTTTGTCATGCTTTTAAAATGTCCTGCTTTAGACGTGATGATTTAGTTCTATATTATGTTGCTTTTAAGCGTTGTCCTGCTGTCAAATGCACTATAATGGGTTGTCATGACTGTTATTTCTTTGACTCAGTTCCGACCTGATCCGCACAAGACGTTTTCTCTCACGTCCTCCATCTGCACGATCGTCGGCAATGACCTCGATTCCGACATGTTCCAGCTGACGGATGATAGTGGCGACAACGTGTACAGGTTTCGTGCGGGGTCAAACTCCAACGCGAACATTTGGGTGAAGTACATTCGTGAGGCTGCCGAAGATTTACCGGCGACACAGGTAGCTATCATGTTATGCCCTTAGCGTACCCTGGCCTCGAACCCTTCCTAGCCGAGTAGTGTGCCTTGGCGAGCTCGCCGTGGTAAAGCCTGTAATTATATTGCGGTTGCGGAAAATCGCATTCTCAATATGCTTTTTTCTTCGCGTTAATCCTGAATCTTTTTGCACGTTTATAATTTTCGTTCTATTTTCTCCCGTTGCTGGCTTTGTTTTAAGTCTAAGTGCTGAGCCGAGCAGTTTGATGTAAATAATTGTTGGAAAAACGTTGTTGTGATTCACAAACTGTTCTTCGGCACAGCTCTGTATGTTATGTTTTCATTTTTTTTCTTCATGTTATTCAGTTTATGCATCGGAACCTCTCTGATTTTTAGCCACGGAATTTGATAACGTTCGACGATGCAGATGGCGAAAACACTATGTTATGACGTTAGCACTCTTAGTGCGTGAACACGTTCATATCTCTCCTCCGGCCTTCTTGTCGTGCCTACTTGGGCATTGTTTTCTCTGTATCATTTCCTCAGTGGTGTGTTTATGGATTGCTTGAAAAGCTAGTTCCAACCGTATTATTTGATTCGCGTTGAAGGCGAAGCTGTTCATTTGGTGCTTAATATATGTTCAAATCGTTCGGTTGTGCTTTCTTTTGTACCAAACTTGTTAGTAATTGGAAGAACGTGTCACATGTACATCTTCCTACCTTAAGTGTATCATGTCGGGTGCTGTGTGGGGTTTTCCATTCCAAAATAGCGTTACCGGTTCGCTGATTTTCCCTTCGCGAGTGACGTATTGGTCAACAGCGGACAATGTTTGAGTGCCGTGTGTTTGAATTCTTTTTTTTTTTTTTTTTTTTTTTTTTTTGTTTGTTTTTTTGTTTACTTGCTATAAGGCTACGTGGTGAATGCCACATCTCTTGATCTAAAAAGTCTATTGTTGGGCTCTGGTTGGTCAGCATACGCGCGTGGTCTCGACCGCCTCGTTTCGGTCTCTATCAGTCTCTGACTGGTTACAGGTTTGCGTCGGTACCCGAATGTCGCTCTGAACCGTTTGTTCATTATAGTGTTTGTTCGGTGAAGCTCTTTGTTTTATGCGTTCTCTCGGCGCTTCTGTTCTTGTCAATAATATGTTCGGAGAGATTGTCTATACGTATTTAAAAAAAATGGTTTATGGAAATTGTATTTATAGTTCAAGTCAAACTATTCGCGAAGCTCATATTCTACGTATCAGATCTTTATTCGTAGAAAATCCCCTGCTTTTATCTTATGTCGTTAAGCGCGCGAGGCCTAGAAGATGCGATGAAATTCGTGCAATATGGATTGGTGCTACTGTCGTGTTTCTAATGCCGTTCAGCGAGGACGGTTATGCGAACGTTCACTATGGCTGAAGTTGGATATGTTTGAAGCTAAAGAATGGACAGGATTTGCTTCACCTGATGCGTAAGCTTGGCGCAGCTTTTTCTAGTGGTCCTTGACCCTCGTTATATTGCACCGCAGCTGCAGTTTAAGCGGCTCCTACTATTACGTGCGCTACCAAGTGCGAACGATACTTGAAGCGATAATGTTAGTTTGCTCAACAAAAAAGGGGCCCTTGGTATGACGTCGCTGACTTCTCCCCTGGTCTGGTTTATACGTGATATGCAGGACAGGTGTCATACCTAGAACAGGTGCCACACCTATCAGCGACTCGGGGCAAGCTTTGACACGCTCAACCGAGCACTAACACAATATGTAAGCCCCTTTGTAACCCTCTAATGCATAACGGGGTGCAAGAAGTTGAACTCGAAAGCCTTTTTGCAAAAGCAGATCGAAAGCTTTTTTCCCTGATATCCTTAGTTGTTTGGTAAGACCTCTGTAATAACTGCTGGCTCGTACATTACTTAGATTTAGCTGCGCTATTATCTATCTGACGTTATCACCTGTCTGGCTTTGTTTTCCAATTTTGCACTGGATCGAGTCCGTTGTTATTGCATAGAACCGTTTGCGTTGGGTCATTGCTTCCTTACATATTCAAGTAGGTACGTCTAGTAATCCACGATGGTACCTTTACGTCTGCCCTTAGCACGGCCTGGGTGCCAAGGGCCTGGTGAATTCACGCCTAGCAATGTGCAATCGTACCTTAACCTTTGCCTTTTGATCAATCGATTGATATTTGGACAGTTTATTTGATGTTTAGGACGGTTTAGCGTTATGATGAATACAGCCATTCATGCAAGTTGACACCATGTCCCATGGTTTCGTAGCCTTCGGAACAGGTGTCCATATTTGGACAGCTCTGATAGTGCCGACGCGTAGAAATTAATGAAGAAGAAGCCTTGAGAAGTCGTAAGCTTCTACTACAAAGTATCTCGGGATCAACGTCAAAGTGAGCTGCAGGAAACTTGTCACGACGTCGTTATGTCACGATGTCCCCACGTCATTATGTCTCTTTTTGCGGCACTTCTTTGTGTCTACATTAAGCCACGAAGGGAATGCGGATTGATACGATAGACTCTTCTAATGGTGATGATTTCAACTATAAGAGCATCGCTCGGAGGTCTCTTCACTGGGTTACCACGACCATGATAGTAGCAGCCTCGTTTACCGATTTAAGTCAATGTTTCTCTTACGTTGGTGCTTGATCTAGTTGTTTCAGGACCACGGGTCTGATTCTGTAATCTTTGCGAGACTATTCTACATCGATCCAAAGTAATCGGGCTCAAGCTTATCTCGAGTGGCACCAAAAGGATATGTGGCAAGTGGCACCGGGTCCCGACCGAAGGGCAGTCTTGATATCGCTAACCCATGACCCACGAGGAAATCTTCTCTTGCTCTCAATATGTTCGCAGCATCGCCAATAAAACTCAAGTCGCAAGCACTTACGAGACAAAGAACAGTGCGCTCATGTTTTAGACCACCTTTCTTCTTTCTTCAGAAGCATCCGGGATTGAAAACCAAATTGGACAGGAATCGCCTAAATCCAAACGGCAGTGAAACAATTGTGCAGATGACACACACACACACACACACACACACACACACACACACACACACACACACACACACAAACAAACAAACAAACAAACAAACACACACACACACAACCACCAGCACCATCATCGCCAATCTCCGACCTCTTGAAACCTACTCCCCAACCAAGGCCTCATCGCTTCTAAGGACCTACACCTTAACGTCATATACTGCCTGACAAGCCTTCTTGCATTTGCCTGTTTAAAAGAAGAATGAAGAAAGAAGAAGTTAAAAAAAGAAATCCATTCTAAGGAAACGACCCCACTCAACAACCCGGATAAGAAAGGAGGTAAACAACGGGCAAAGATCGACCGTCGTGAGCAAAGCAAACAAACAAAACAGAGAATTCACAAGAAAGCGCGTTTAAGCATAGAACCTGTGAGAATAGTAATGTATTTTTAAAATGGTTTGCAACATGACCACTACGCGAACGCAACAAGCCACGTGAGCCACAGAGAGAGCGAGAGCGCGCGCGAGCGAGAGAGAGAGAGAGAGAGAGAGAGAGGGAGAGAAAGAGAGAGAGAAAAAAAAACAAGTGCAAATATAGAAATATCAATCTTAAAAACACACATCTACGTCCGATAACCATTCTACTAATGTTTAATACTCATACGTTTCAGACAAAACAAAAACTTTACAAAAACTACTCCACCAATAGATTTGAAGAGACCTAATTACTTCTGGCAATTAAGAATCCGTTTGGCTAGTATTGAATTAACATCAAGCTAGTATAGAGGCTTCTTAAAAACACACAATTCTAACCAGCAATTCCGACAAGGAATGTTCCTGATGGTCCTTTTCAGGCGATAATAATAATTCAAAAAATTTGGATTGACGGGGCGTAAAGGTCCAATATGTCACTCACAAGCCGCTCAATCAGAACATCACTAAAAATGGTATGAGGCATGAAGGCGGACTGCCCTGTTCAAAACATCCAGCTTGAGGGGACGCATTAGTTAATAAATTCCATGAATTCGATCATTCTTTGGATCAAATAGCGGTTTCACGTGCAAGTCGGCCTTGAATCGCTCTCCCATGGACTCGATGTGATAATCGCCGCCCCTTAAGAAGTCGTTGTCGACGATCCCACCGGCAGGGTCCGCAACATATCCGTAAGCTATACTCTTACCAATGTGGAAGCCGTACCCGGCCCTCCGAATGAAGCCGACCACTTTGTCGTTTCTCCAAATAGCTTCGAGGCCAAGCAAAGCCTTGTGCCTGCGAGTAGAAATAATAAACAAAATCGGCGATTCTGCCTTATTCCACGTATGAAAACAACGTCAAAAAAATAGATGCAGGAATCTCCGACGCAACAACATACACAGAATCATTTAATCGCTTTCGCGAGACAAGTCTTAACATCGCTTGTCTATTACGTAAAATCAGAAACACCACACCACCCCACTCCACCCCAGTAAAACTGCCGGTATCGGGGTAAGAAAAACAACTTTTCAAAAAGCTGACTTCAGAATGGCAATAGGCCGACAGAAAGAGTAAGCTTACTCATTGATGGTAAAGCAGGCTAGCTTCTTCTTCAACCCATGCTGCCTCTGCTGTTCAAGACGTTCGCGACCGAGAAAGGGCACATCGCTCTTCATTTTACACGTAAATGCGAGACCTGCCTCAAGTGGTGTGTCGTCCTCACGAATATCAGCATGCCAGTGGCGATACCCCTTTTCAATGCTTAAGTTGTCTATAGCGCGATAACCTTGAAAGTGGAAATCACAAAATCGAGCCAAAGCGAGAAACTTCAGTACAAGAGGAGACTACAGTAGCAAATAACCTCTCCTACCGAACGAAAAGGGGGTCAAACGCATTATTTGCAGATTAAGAAGCAAATACTGCAAGCAAGATTGCAGTAGAGTTTAAGCCGAACGAGTTCAGGCCAGCCAGTGGCATGAAAATAGGATGCACAACATCAGCGAGATGAACAAGCAAACCACACACGCAAACAACAAACTTACACACGTAAAACGTCCCAGCTATATATATATATATATATATATATATAGCAAGCACCCCTACCCATGAAAAGAAATACAGAGACACCGACATCTGTACAAGAGAGCCAATACTCGTACGGCCTACCTGCGTTGCGGACGCCATACTTCGCACCAGCAGCCATGACAGCCTTATACACCGGTACGCATGACTCGGCGGGAATGTGCAGCTCCCATCCCATCTCACCGACGAACGTCAAGCGGAGCGCACGCAGCTTGTGGCCAGCAACGGTGATGACTTTGTGCGTGGAAAAAGGGAACGCATCGTTGCTCAGATCCTCGCCACACAGCTCCTGTAGTAGGGCGCGGCTCTTCGGTCCTTGGATACTGAGCATACCGATCTTCTCCGACTGATCGACCAGCCGAACGTTGAGCTTTTCCTTGTGAATAACGTCCTGCAGATGCCCCCAGGCATGCTCGCCTATCGCTCCTCCGATAGCCAAGTAATAGCCGTGACCTACACAGTGACCCACAGCAATCGGTTACCACGTCGTACGCTTTGTGAGAAACCGCTCGACTTTAATACACCACAAGAAAATACGATCATACATATCTTTATACCAAATAGCAGTGCCTGGCTCTTACAAATACACAACCAAGACTCACGAATTCCGAAGTACTTTCAAAGCGAGGCCGCAAGCTTTCAGTACATTTCTTGTCAAAGTCTCAAAGTAACCTCGCAAAAAAAGCTTATGGAATGTCTGGTAAAACAGCTAATGCCAAATGTTAAGATCGCATCAGTCAGACAGTCGGACATGAATAATCTGAGTCAGACTCAGAGCTAACGCTGGTTAGGCAATCGACGTAAAGGAGATTTCCTGCTACAAGTCTAGAACTTAAATGCTAACATCACATCAACCATATAGAAGACTGCGTTTTGCCGGTTACACAGTCACGCAAACGGAATCATCGCAATTACGGGTCTAGAAATCGTCGAAATGGTCGAAGAAGTACAAAATTTGCAACAATTTCCAGAATAAAAACAGCTTCAATTTTAAGGACATCTTTCGGTTATCTCTCTCTATTTAGACTCTATGTTCATGCTTTCCATCTCCTTCCTTCTCTCTTTTCGCTCGCTCTCTTCCTTTCACTAAGCCATGTTGCCATGTACGATATTAGTTTTGTCTTTTATAAAATGATAAGCGCTTTGTGTAAGTTGCTAGTTTTCAACTTAGCTTATTCCCCTGCGGGCTCCCGTTAGTCACTTTATGCGCTCTTCCAAAATGTTCAATATTGGAGAAATTGGCGTGTCCACGCCTCCTTCTTATATTAAATTTGCTGTAGTGGAGTGTAGAGCTGAAACTTCGAGACCGCGCCAGTCTTATCGAAGAGAGGCCATGCCAAAAGATCCTGATACGGAGTTGTTAGTACAACCCTAGTAGCACGTAAGTACTCAGATCGTCCATGTCCACTACAGTCTTCCAAAGCAGATCAAACTCAAAGCAAGCCGCTTAAACTAATTGAAAGTGCTAAGTTTCAACACGAGTGCGGCGAATTCTCGGACCACAAGCAGATGGTCTTATCGTCTACCACCCTGCTAACTTGCTCAAGGGATCACGAAGTGAAGGAAAGTCTACAAATAGAACGAATATAGCGACCTAACAAAATGCAGCTAATGGGCGGCACCAGAACAGGCTCTTAGAGCAAGCCAAGATTTCTTTATTGTCTAATCTTTGAAGCCATGCCAACGATAAAAAAAATTGAAGTAAATTATATCTCAGGGTAACAGCTGCTCACAAGAGAAACACTGCATTTGATAAACGGGTAACTTTGACAACCACTAGGAAGGGCAAAAAACAACAACAATAAATAACAATAAATAGTAGGAAAAACAAGTATAATAATAGCTACAATAATAAAAATGATAATAAAAATTGCAATAATAATCTTCTCATAATTCTTGTAAGGTTAGCAAAGCCAAACCCACGCAAATCCACAAAGGCCGCGTCCCAATAAGATTCGTACCATTAAGGATAGGGTGAGCCGTGTCGTTTGATTTATCTCCCTTTTCCAAAACCGATACAGTCAGATCGGCCATGATTCCACCATTGTTATTTAACATACATGTGTATGTAGTTGCACCTGGAAAATTAAAGGCAGGCAAAATCCCCAGATAGGCAGCCTAATAAAGATCCAAACGACACCTACATCATAAAGCAGAAAGCTTTTTAGAAACACGACTTTTATCCATTATTACACGACCGAACAGTCAAAAGAGTCAAATTGCAATGCTCCAACGTAAAGTCAATCACCGAAACATCGCCAACCTTACTGCAGTTTACCTCCGCCACCATAAGCAAGTTCTCGTGAACTTACCAGTAGGCTTTCGCATGTTGTTCGTGAATATCCAGTCAACAGCTTTGCCACTGTCCGGCCCATTCAAGAAAAACTTGGCAAAGTACGACATGTTGAAAACTGCAACGCCATTTCGACAAGCGCGACAATCATCTCCAATCTTGCAACAAAAAAAAATTAAATTAATAAATAAACAAATAAATATTACAAATAAAACCTCCAAGTACGAGCAACTGGGCATAATTTCCAATTGGGGTTGAGTTGAGCATAGATAGCATTGAGAAATGTGTATGAGTTTTTCCTGCGTGCCAAAAAAACAAGCCTTACACGTCGTTTTGCTTAACACGGAAAGGAAATGACAAGATCACTTACCACGTCGAAGTGAGGCGGAAAGTCGTAGACGTACTCCTTTCCAAGAAGACTGTTGTATTCGTAACTCGTATGCTTTGGTGTGTGCTCGTAGCAGCCATAATAGTCGTAATCTAAGACCTGAGGAAAAAATTTGGATTTATTACGCCACGGCGGCTATATAGTTTTATCATCGGCACCTACACACGGGTCGGCTTTCCTGAAGTTCCGCTTAAATAAGACACGACATCCAGATGCAGGGAGTCGCCTAAGCCAACATGTCACATATTCTAACAAAAACGACACGTCACGAACCGCACCACGCATAAAGAGCTATACCCGAGCACTTTATAAGACAACGATGCCGACAAGATCATAAGGTTACATAAGAAGCTAGTAATGCGAAACTGGGTTACCCGAAAAAGTTTTTTTTCCCAACGCATTTTCATTGAAGGAGCAGCAAGTAGGACATGAAAATCGGACCAAAACCTTGCACCGAAGCTGGAGCCAAAAACAGTGACGTTGCATGGAAACTGCAAACGCTACGAGAACTACAGAAAACTATACTATCTCAACTTAAGACGTACCGGTGCACGCCCTTTTGGCAGGAACCAGCCCGGGCGCTCCCAGCCATGCCGCTCCTGGAAGACACAGCCGGCTTCAAGCAGCACCTGAAGCAATAATTAATACGGTGCTAAGCGTTTAAAATGGTTGTCAGTTGCCATACTTTAACGACGCATACCTTACTGATGCATCACTAGCATCAAATATGCATGAATCCCGGACAAGGATCTTTGAATATTTATTGCAACAACAAAAAATCGCAGCGCAAATTTTAAGAATACATCTCTTATTTCCGTTCATATTAAGCCAAATATTGATCGTACGACGAGTGATATACCTATTACGAGAATAAATACAGAGCTGATACAAGAAACTCCACGTATAAACAACACACAAAATGAAACACAAAATAAGCACACGCGCCTTAGCGCATAGCTAACTATATATAGATAGTTATAAATCATGTAAAGCAAACGTTTCGGGTTCACTTTAAATTAGCATAGATAGCTATAAATCATATTCAGCAAACTTTTCGGGTTCACTTTAAGCCATAATTTATCCCTTACGTAGAGTACTAGAATTATTATGAGAATAATACAGAGCTGATACAAGAAACTTTGCATCCTCATAACAAAAAAAAAACGCCACGTCAAATTCTAAGCACTCGTCCTGTACCGCAAATAAGCCTAAAACAACACCCTTGACACTTTTTGCGTTCCCATTAAGCCACAATACACGCCCTTTGAAGAGTACTACACCTATTACGGAAATGAATACAGACCTGATTAATGTGCAGAACAGGAGAGAGATAACCTAATCCAAGGTATACGAGAGCTGACCTGGTGAAACGGGTCCTTTCTCATGTTTCGCGAGGCAAGCGGCTCGTCGTTCGGAAAGACCATCGAGTAGTTCTTGGCATAAGACTCATGGCTACGCTCGTGGTTCCAACGCTGGTTGCCAATTAAAGAGCTATGGAAGCGCCTATAACGGAAATCGTTAAACAGAATGCAGACAGCACTATTCCCTACTCATTAGATCAAAACAAATATCATATATATATATATATATATATATA